>DWMG01005188.1:0-10383 GCA_018244855.1 Elbella merops | reverse complement strand
TACTGTTTTAAGTGTTCATTATTATAAGTAATTCATAGAAAAATGGATTAAACATCGCATTAAAATACTATTCCATTTTCAAATACAGTTGTATGATTTTTTGTATTTTTCATCAATTTCAACAAAAGGTTTTTCATTTGAACCCTCGAGGTTATAAGTAAAGTTTTATATCTGCATATAAATATAAAATTGGATAGAGATATAATATAGAAGAGGTAGTAAAATATGGAAATCTACCAACTCTCCATCTAAATGTATGTAGTGTAATGCCGTCTAGAAGAAAAATGATAGGACCCATATCATGGATCTCAAAAATATCGCCGTAAAACTTCTACTCGTATATTGTATGGAACCATATATTTTATGTTCATAGTTCATACTTAGCATTTTCACCATTCAGAAGCGCCGTTCTTCCGATACAATGAAAAATTGCGTGAACCTTTTTTGTTAAGTACAGACATCTCTGCGACTCTTTCTTGACCAGTTGTGCCTTGGGGCTTTGAAAGAAATCAAATATTAATCTTAATTGTTTCGGTTGTAGTCAATGAAGTCTATAAAATGTTTATTTTTATAGTTTATTTTTATCTTAGTTTATAACTATTTGTGTTTACTAATCATCTGTCGGCTATTTACTTTTAATGATATTTCGGTGAGTTAAAAAGAAACCGATGAATCACTGGTATAAATAATATTTGTTGTGATACAGAATAATCAAAAGAAGTAAGTTCCTTGTCATGTTTATTGACCGCAACGGCTTAAAACTTTTGAAAAGCACAAGATACTTACTTTTACAAGGCATTCGAAGTTGCAATAAATATTTGTGTCTCCAACTTTATATAAAGTTTCCCTGTAGTTCAGTAGTTTTTACCTTTTAAAAAATATGCTCTCACGTTTGCAATACTATAAAACCCAACAAATTTTACAGATACAAAGTTTATTTTCCTTAACAAAGTGTTACAGAACACTGAAGTGTTTTTAGATCGGAACTTTTCCATTACGCAGAAAAATACTTTGAAAATACTGTTCAGGGAACAAGCTTTCGATGGAAGAGGTCTTGGTAACGATGACAATTGGAAGGCTTCCATGTCTTAACTTTTGGGACGCAGACGACGGTGAGAAATTCTAATTTCGGGCTGCAAGTAAAACTTGCGTTAAATCCCCGGTCCATCTGTCTTTATTGCAGTTCAAAAGTACCGTCTCGAACTGTAGCTACGACTTCTTGCAGTAGATTGAAAGAAGATAAACACAGCCGTTTGTCTGCCCCTATAAAAGTTTGTAAAGTGCCTATATTTTATGAAATCCTTAAATTATACAAAATGATAAAGCAGATAAAAAAAATTATCTTACACTGAAGAACTCAACTAGAAATATGCTAAAGCCCATGCATCATCAGTACAGGTCATTATTATTATTAATATGATATGATCACGCTAGTTCCTTGCGGGGTAGACAATTGATTGTGAAGACAATAATGCGATAATTATTATGGTTGTTGTTCATTGTCCGTTTTTTATATTTTTAGTTTACGTTAAAAATGTATTTAGCTCCATGTTAGTTTTCTCCTACCTCCTATAAAGCGCTACAAGCATTTTAAGAACATTTATTCATCAAAGCCTACCGAGTCTGATGTCACTCGTATTTATTTCGACAGATCCTTTACGATCCGCTGCCATCTGAAGGTTATGAGCACTCCAACGTTGTATGTTACGTACTTGAGCGCAAGCAATGTATATATTTGGTTTAGATATGTACTCGTAGCTCAGTTGTAGACATATCTATATTCAGACAGTTACGACGAGATGTTATGTTTGCTACAAATGCATCGCGTAGCCGTTTCTTTGTGAAAGTATTCATATGCAATGTTACGCAAGTTGTAGAGAACTTGTAGCGAAGTTGTAGCCCGTAGCCCACATTTATCAAGTTGTAGCATATGTGAACGCAATTCTAACACTGTGATGTAAAAATATCCCAATAATCTTATTTGATTTTAGATATATTTGATAACAGTTATATTTTAAATATAGGATTTATAAAGCCCTTAAATTGTATCTTAACGTTAGCCTACGTTAAATTTTATAAACAGTTGCAATAACCAATCGTAGCTATTGACGTCTCGAATTGTTAGAAGACTAAGCGATATATTAAGTGAAATTTGCTACAAATATATTAGTACGTTAGATCGTGTTAGGCACCATACATAACTACACTAGTGATTTAATTCAATGCTGAATTCGACGCTGGACCGGAATTTGTCAGGCTTACGATAATCAAACACAATTTGCAATCTATTCTCGCGGATTGCCAATGATAGTTCACATTTTGTCACATTAGCTTCGGAATAGAGTTAGCTTTTTCTAATTATTATATTATTATTACCTAATTTATCTGGCGCTAGACAATTCCTTTTTCCAGATCATTCAATAGTAACATTTATATAGTTTCTGCCCTGCCCTGTTAAAGTTGTATTTACCTCAGCTCCCAACCTAAAAAGAGTATAGTATTCTTAGTTGCGTTTAAGTTACGAGTAAGCGACTCCCGCTTAAATGTTACTACCCCTAATATTTTAATAACGACTTTGTATCATACCTCAGAGAAATTTTAAATAGCGTACCTTTATTTTATTGAAATATTTCGCCAAACATATAAATCTCATCTCAAATAATAATAAACCATGATTGTCACACAGCTGCAGTGACAATATTGGTTTATTCCGGTTTGACGGGTTATGTAGGAAAATATAGAAATGTTTCCAACAGTAATCGGTTTTTATACGCGTCCGTGACGAAATTTAGTTAGACATTCAGTCCTATTTTATGTTGGTTGCACATCTGCATGCGATACAACGATCAGGTAATATCATTTAAATTGTTTACTCGTTGACTACTATGATTATAACATAAATAGCTAATGTGTAAGACGCGTAAATTTACCTGGAATTTAACTGAACTCTACATTTTATACGTACTCGAGTATTTAAGTGCAGATCGATAATTTTCTTTCATCAATATGATTTAACATCAATTTGTTATATTTATTTTTAATAAATAAAATATGCTATTTACTAATGTAATTATTAATACGACGCGCTCGTAACACTAACGCAATTAGAAATCGGAAACGATCAGCAATGTTAAGTAACATTGGGCGCGGTCGCCACACCTACCTAATGAGGATTACACGTAGAGCCATACACATATGTATATACACATATATATACACATATATATACACATATATACATATGTACATACATTCACGACCGTTTCAGTAATCTGGAGGGCATATTAATCGGGCGGTCGCTACCTTTAGATCGAGATCATTTATTCACCAATTAATGTGTAGAAAACATGTAAAATCGTTTTAAATATTTTTATGTACAGTCTGACCACAAAAGTTTAAGGTTTGCCATTCACGCAATGTATCTGATTGTTATATAATATACTAAGTGACTAAACCAAACTAAAACAATTCAGCAATTGTTTATAATTATTTAACTAGTGAAACATAAGAGTATACACTCATCTAGTTACCCCTACGACGAGATACAGGCGTGATGTTACGTACTTTACTGTATTAATTATTGCATTATAATGGTATTTATAGCCTCTGATAATGATAAATACTTGGAGCAAATAAAACAAATAAATTACGAGGGGCATTTTGTAATGAAGTGCGCCCAAAAGGTAATTTGTTTTCGTGAACGAATTGTCGTAGAAATATTGAGCAGATGTCGCTTAAGTGAAAAGGTCACGCATTCTTAACTTGAAAGTTGTAAACATATTGGACTTGTTAATAGGTAAAATCAACTGTACTAGATCTGAAATAAAAGAAATCATACTCGTATAAAAAACGCAGTACATTTATACAAACAATTTCACAACATACCGATGTACATACCTACATATGTTATATACGGTAGAGAGAAACATAACAGAATGTGATATCTTGTCGTGGTGTAAACAAACTGTATGGAGGGTAGGCGTCCGCTTAGTTCATTAAACTCTTGTCGTGTAAACATTACTTAGATAACATATTTATTAGTAAATATTGTCCAGTTTATATCTATTTAAGTTTAGAAATAAATCGGACAGTTTTTAGCTCTTATTATCTTTTATATTACTCGTAAAGTCCAAAAGACACTACCATCTCAATATTGTACTTATTACGTGTCTATACAAAAACAAGTATCAATTCTGAGGTAAGTAGAAGAAAACCAAACAAAAACATTTATAATTCATTTATTTATCAGCCTCAACATATATAATTGTAAACGATATTCATTCACAATTACATGCACATTAAAAACAAAAGCATTCAAAAGGGATAAACAATACAATAATAACAGAACATTCATTATTAACGATAATTGGAGACGGACCGCGCGCTATTCACGAAGTTATTCGGCCAATACATCCACGAGACATCGCGGAAAACATTTCCACAAGACATCGCGGCCGTACTTCCACGATTCATCGAGACAAGCATGTACAAATCACATCACAACCATACAACGTGAGCGAACAGCACCAAGATTGTAACAAAATTTCGTAAAATATATACACTACGAATACTAAAATGATCACATTTAAAACTTAGCCTATAAGGTACTGGTGTGAGCCCTTACTAGCTGTTTTCATTTAGTGCCAGCCGTGGTGTTCCTCCTCTTTCTTAAGGTATATCGGTACATGCACCTTCACGGGGTAGGGCACTTCCTTAACGAGAGGCACTGGCACTTCCTTGTACACGGGGTAAGGCTTGTCGATAGGTATCTTCACTTCATAAGGAACCTTCTTCTCAACGGTATAGGGGATCTTCTTGTACACATCGTAAGGTTTGGGCACTGGTACTTTAATGTGAACAGGGTAGGGCTTCTCGACCTCAACCTTGTAAGGCCTGTCGACTGGGATCTTGACTTCGTAGGGAACGGGTTTGTGAACGGTCACGGGGTAAGGCTTCTCGACGGGCACAGGGTATGGTTTGTTAACATACACGTGGTATGGCTTGTCGACAGGAACTTTCACTTCATAAGGCACCTTCTTGATGACTTCGTAGGGCTGGGGAACTTTGACTTCATATTTAACGGGAACTGGGACTTTCTTTTCTACAGTGTAGGGTTGGGGGACGGGAACCTTGACTTCATAGGGCACCTTCTTTTCGACGGTGTAAGGGGTGGGTACTTTCACTTTAACTTCAAAAGGCTTGTCGACGGGGACCTTGACTTCATATGGAACCTTCTTTTCAACGGTGTAAGGTTCAGGAACGTAGACGGGATATTTAACGTACTCCTTAACAGTGACGGGCACTTTCTTCTCAACGGTGTAGGGTTGAGGAATGGGTACCTTCACTTCGTAAGGGACTTTCTTTTCAACAGTGTATGGAACGTGTTTCTCAACGGTGTACGGCACTGGAATCTTTTTCACTACCTCAATAGTCTTGACGTGCTCGTGATGATGATGATGATCATCAGAAATCGGCTTCCATGAATCATGGGAAACACCGCCGAATTCAGCGCCCCCGTGTCCACCATAGCTGATGCTCTCATGACCTCCATAGTCGCCACCGCCTCCACCAAGGCTTAAGCCTTCGTGACCACCGAAGCTATGGCCTTCCTCGCTACCACCGTAACCACCTAGTCCATGGCCTCCGTCGCCACCAAAATCGTGACCTCCATAAGATGCGGTGTCATAAATCCCCCTCTTCTCTTGTTTCTTGTCTTCCGCTGCCGCTTGTTTTGGTGTACCTTTCTCCTCACTGGCAAAGGCCACCACGGCCATAGAGGCTACCAAAACAACCTGCGGACAAGAGGAACTCGTGAATAGTGACCCACTAACACTAAGTATATTTCCCCGAGTTCTACTTTCAAATCAAATAAAACTGTAACGGAAATGAAAGGAAATAAATGATTTCTTAATTATATCGTATCTAAAAATACAATCATATGTTCGAGTTACGCAAGTGTTTGCCAACAACAGACGGAAGTATAATATGTGATTATTCTCTTACACGATGAATAATGTATTATTTTTGTTTTGCAATATACAATTAGCTACACCAGTTACTCTACAGTGTCCCGTATGCTATTAAATGTCCAGTTTAGTATTATTTGAACCAATGCATCCAGTTCTAGAGTTATTTTGAAGAAACATTTATTGTTGGCGACGAGTGGGTACATCTGCGCACATGTTCATTTTATATTATTATGATCCGCAAATTGTTGCCACTTTCCCGTGCGTTAACTGTTCACGTTCTATGTACAACTACTGGAAACAATTACTGTATAGTTACGTAAAGGTTTCTTTACTCCAATTCTACCAAGAACGTGTATTAGGTAAATTTTACTGCGCAGTTGGACAGTGCTACAAAGCTGTTGGAAATAGCCGCCTGTGGTTTTACTAACAAGTTGTATTATTTTATCATACTGCAAGTGTACTGCACAATTGAGCCCCTGCCCACCGGCCTCGACTTCTAACTAGAAGTACAAGGTGCCCTCGCTTAATTATGCAAATACACTGTTTTTTTTACGGGTCTCCTCTCATATTGAGAGGGTTAAGGCCATAGTCACTAAGTTTTAATTATGTGAAATTATATCAAAATCCGATCATTTGTTTGGGTTAGGTTACAAAAATATACTTACATAGATTGTAATCTACATCGCAAATTCCACAAACATCTTTTAGTCGCTACGGGATTAATTACCGGTTCAATTCACATTTGTTCATTCTCGATAGCCTGACTAGTATCAGACCTATCCGTAGAGCTTATGAACTCTTACCAATCTCAGCGAGGCACAAATTAATCATATAGTCATACTCACGGAACATTTAAAACTAAAATCTCACAATATTGGAAGCAAAATAAGACAGCATGCAAACGAAGTCAGTAGCAGTAACAGCAGTAACGAGGTAAACAGATTACTTCCGCTCATTAACTCCGCAACAAGCAATACTGCCACTGCACACAGTATTACAACATTACAGACAAATTAATTTAAATTTACTTCATAAATCCGCTAAACACATTACATCTAATAAATGTTATACGTTGGAACGTTCGAGGTAATTACGAAAACTGGTTAAGTAAAGCCGCTGGTTACAAAATGCTCTCATTTAGCTGATATGATCTCGATGTGAATGGTAGGGTCGATTTTATACTGCTTTTATTGTTGGCTGAATATTTAAATTATGTAAAGTATATGACAATTTGTGGACACCAATGTAACGGACGCTGTAGTTCTACGTAACTGTGGTTGTTGCACTAAGGATTCAATGCGAGACACGCATGCGTGTTCGCAAAGGAAGAAACTCTTTGGCAACTCATCTGTTGTCGCACGTGTCTAGGCCATCATGAACACTTGCTATCGTCGAGTTCCTCGTAAAGCCATGGTGTATTATAAGAAAGATAATTCTAATAGTGTTTCACAATAAACAATTACAATTTGATACGATTTTTTTCCCTTTTCAAAACAATGCACAAGACGATTGCCCCAACATACGCTATTGTATTTGTAACAATTTAAATAACCCAGATATTAAGCCACGTGCATATACGAGTAACACAACGCACTGGCGACTACCTCTTTTCATAACACACATATCTTTATTCAGTTATGATTACAAATAAATATTTTATTGCGTTATTAACGCGAACGTAAACGTAATGGTTACAGCTTTTTAGTTCTCAACGTTTTGTTGTAATTAAATTGAACTCGGTTTGAGTAGTTTTTATTATTTCGACGTAATATTATCAGTTATATTTACATAATTAAGGCACATTATTATTAAATGTTATACAGTGTTTTTATTAACACTTATTAAATTAAATGATCTTTTCAAATGTGATGTAAATATAGCTTAAAAAAATGTCATTAATTTAACCAATGGACCAACCACCTATGGAGTTTCTCTCGCCGCTTCTTCTCTATAGTGAGGCATCTTCCGAAGCGGTGGTAGCATCATTTTGACGTACAAAAAGTGTTCTTATGAACCAATTTTGAATGAATGAATTTGAATTTGAATTTGAATTATTTAGCGTTTTGCTTTACGTTTAGCGTTTTGAATTCTAGACGACTAGGATTCTTCTGCAATCAATTGAAACCATGATAAAATAACACCATGGCTGTATTTGGAACTGAAGATTCTTTTCATATTACCCTAATTACTTGCAATGGTATAGCAGGTCGATGCTTAACGGATTTTTTGCATATTTCTTCCTGTAAAATTAAAATATGTTTATGATAATTATAGTACAAATATTTTTTTTTTGTTACAAACGCCAAATGAATCGCGAAGCAACGAGGAAATTGTGGCAACAAAAAACCGGTGGTGATTAAGAGAAATCACTGGCTAAAACCATTTACACTATATTAATTACCAATAAGCAATAAATCATTTTAAGAAAATAGGCGAAAAGGTGTTGGATGTTAATAAAATAATTATTATCTACCGATTGCTCGCTGCGCACAGCATCTTCGAGCAGGCGTGGTTCCTTCACACGATCCCGGGATTTACGATGACAATCTATCTATTAAACAACGTTGATGAACAACGGTTTCTGAAAATTTATAATACATTACCGACTTATTACTATTCGAGATAAACATACACATAGAGAAACAGCAATGTTTTTGAACGTCACAAACTTTACGTTGTAAAAGATAGCATAGTCTCAGGCGCTCAGTTTAGTGGTAGCCAGAAGTAAACGTTTTTGATTTTTATTATTTACTAAGAAAACAATTTCCTGTTGAAATTAAAGTGCGGTCGAACAGTACTGAAAATATAGCACGAAATGTGATAAGTCACATTTTTTTTTAATTTGCCGAATACGGCTCGTGGAATTTAATACATTGATGATTAAGCTATGGTGCGCGAACGAAAATAACATTTAAAAACAATGTTCTATATGTAGTTATGGTAATAGGAATGAATAACATGTGGAAAAATACAAAACACCAGGTATAAAGGAAACAGTTTCACGTTTAAATAAAGAATGATATAGCAAAAATTTCAAGTAAAGATTTTTGGTATAAATGACGACGAATCATTTTAATGACTTAATATCATCCGTCGAAAGAACACGGAGAAAACGATCATAATAGTTAAAATGTAATTAAAAATATTAACCAATGGATTATATATCAAACGGGATTAAATTATAATGAATTTCGTTTACTATAAGACAAACTAAAGGTTTTTGTAAAATAATGATTATTCCGGCTGGTTGCGACCCTTTATTACATTCCATTATTCAACACGGATCGTGTAGTATAATTCAAATAAATAAATAAATAATAGTAATGATACAGGCAGATATGAAACCACACCACCTATACCAAGCCAAAATCTAATCCATCTTCGTCAACCCTCTCCTAATTGACACTATCCGCTACCATTCTGTCTTCGGCATGAAAGGGTTGAGAGAAAAAACCTCACAAAAGGTGTTATAAGTACAAATTAGTCGATTGTTATAAGCATACGAGAATCATTATACAAGCGACATATGGGCGACATATGCTCAGTGGAGCATACGGTCGCTATTGATAACGTATTGAAAACTATTTGTATTTCCTTTGATGATAAAATCGGTCGTTTTTTGCCCCTATTAACAATTGTTGTTGGTTACTGACGCGGCTGATTCTATAAATGTTGTATCAATGATTGGTGAATTATGGCTGTGTCACGCTTTATGATAAAATGGCTGAGAGACGTATAAAGTCAACGAGTTTCGATTATAAAGATAAAAAATAGTGTGTTTTGGGAACGGGTGAAAACTTAAATAAATAAAATTTCATGGATTAGTTTCAGTTATAACACTAAAAGTTATCCGATGTGGAAGATATCTTTCTATATCCAGACTTTATATGAAACTCATAGTGAAATTTAAAAGACAAATTTTAACAACTGCTTAGTTTTTAACATACACACAATTTCCAAGATAATTTTTACATTTAATATTATGATGAATAAGTTTCGCTATAATTGAGCTTGCTAATTAAATTCTACGTACGTACAAGTATTTCAACGTAACACCTGTAATAATTCAAATGATTCTACAGAACCAAATACAGAGCACGTCCTGTCGGCCCGTGTTCCCGCAACGTGCCTTATTTTCAAACCATCTCATTCCAATCTCGACCATACCTAATGATAATTTTTTCATCGTCCCAACTCAGCCCCGTGCCATCATAAAGGTGTTTTAAGAACTACCAAATAACCATACTCCTTTATTATATAATATACATTGCTGATTATTTTGGTGCACAACTAATGTAACTGTTAGGAAAAACAGCAATGTATTATGTGTACATTGATAGTATTAGAAAAATTTGTATTGAAACGACTGTAGGAACTTGGTAGCACCCCAACCGTCACGCTGTCGCGTGGTCTG
>DWMG01005187.1:0-10383 GCA_018244855.1 Elbella merops | reverse complement strand
CGTGCCACGGGTTTGAACCCGGCACCCCCGGAGTGAGGGACTGAATTCTTAACCACTAGGCTATCACTGCTACTACTGTTAAGGCCATAGTCTGCCTAAAATTTAGACTTTAACAATAAAATTATAGAAAAGTGCATAAATTAAGCGGTTGTTCATTGAACTTCTATATTTCGGGTACATTTCGAAAGTTTATATATTTATTTATTCTTTATCACTGTTCCCCAAAAGTAGTCTTCATCCTTTTGTGAATGTATTCGGAATAGTTTAAAATATCGACATACATGCATCTGTATTATTATTGCAGGTATCATGACGCGAGGTCCCTTACGCGGTAGGGAGACAACATCGGATGCACAGTATTGACGTTCGTAATACTTACATGAACATAATAATTTATACATCGTTAATATTAATGCTTAAAATTTTCTAACGACCCCCGGGTAACAAGTGGAGCCGCCGCAAGAGACTAACTTTAAAACATTATTTCTAACTGCCTGTGAAGTGTATTAATTAGATTAATCAGTAACTCGCTACCAGGTGATACTTTTGCTACCTCTCTTTCGTACTTCAAAGTATTATATCAGAGAGAGCAAGAAGGGTATATGTAGTTTAATCGCCCCTTTGCGAAACATAATTGATAAGCTTTCATTATTTGACTGCCTCGTTGGTTGAGTGGTTGCAAGCGCGACTGCCAATCGGGAGGTCTTGGGTTCAAATCCCGGGTCGGGTACTACTGGATTTTTAAAATTTCGAATGTCTAGTAGTGACTCGGAGTCTGGATCTGTGCCCGGTGTATGGCAATAGGCTCACGACCTATTCCATGGAACGTAAACGTAACTAATGCAACGTGAGAGTGTACTATACTCCTCTGCCTTCCCCTTTGGGGATTACATGATGTTACTTTACGTAATAAACATATATATAAAAGTGATTGTGTTTTTCTTTCACGTGTCACATGACAAGTTATTTCAATGCAATATTTAAAAATGCATACATACGTCCCAATTGTCTTTAACCGAGCAGAATGTCACGCATTAGAACTCCGTGAGCTTAGTTCGTCTGTTGGCAGGCTTCAAAATAGGGATTAGTAATGCTTAGCCAATTACAAGTAAGTTGTCAAAATGTGTGAGGCTTCGGAGAGCGCTTTACTTGATTGATGCAATATGAACAATTTTAGGGCGGTATGGGGCAGAAAAAGTTTAGGGCAGTGTTGGTATATCTAAAACGACTAAGTTTCATCAAAAACGTCTTCTTTATGTTTAGATATTGCAAAGTATTATTAAATCGGCAACCAATTGTTAATTTTTGTGAAATGTTTAAATCCATCAGCAGACAAATCGCACAAAATTTACACTTTCATTAACCCAATATAGAATTCGTGAACGCCAGGGAATTCGGGACCAGTACATGTCGACTCCTAACAACCCGAATTCCTGCTGTAAGAAGAAGTGCACCTGTTCAGAACAAATTAACGTAAATTAACGTAATTAACAAATTATTTATAATAATTATTATTTATAATTATAATTGTTTATTTATTATTTAGTTATTCCATTAACGTAACAGAATAATCTGAAATCAATATGTTAACCAAACCAAACCACCAGATCATTTGCGGCCGTTCCGCTGTGATTATACAAAACGTTCGCAGGAATGATAAAAAACTAACAACTTCAACTATCGCATGCACTGCTCCATACATAGACAACATGAAACAAAAGAGCGAAAGGAAACGAGCAATGTACATCGAATAGAATCGATTGCAGAAAATAGAGATGGTTGTTCACGAGCGGGTAGAGAAACCGACTATTTCATTGCAACCGCAAGCAAGGAAGACGCTTGTATTACAAATTGCTTCGACAGATCACTGGTTTTGATCGTGCAAATGCAGATTTCCAATACAAATGTATACTTTACTGTTCAAAACGGTTGAGAATATATATAACTTTATCACTTGTTTACATCATAAGTTCCTTTTTTTGGAATAGTTTGAAGATAAGAAGCAATTCACTTTAAGTGGTAAGCAAGGTTTAAGAAACGAAATTTCATACATTTCAGTCAACATCCACACATCAGATCTGACAGTGAATAAAAACTTTGCATCAGGGAGGAGGAGATAAATGAGGGATGGGACTTAATAAAATATTAGTGTTTGTATATTTCAGGCTAATTAGTCACTTTAGTCCATACAAAAAAGGCACTTATACCTCTCACATTAAATTGACGGTTTTAGGTACACGGAACATAAAGTAATTTCTCTCTGAAATATGTCGCAAAAGGAACAGTTGAGTTCTGACGACGACGAATACACAATGGTGACGTAATTTTACACTGAGCAAAGCCGATTCTACACGACAAAGTACCTCGAGGTCACGATAATAACGAGACTTGGGACTTATGGGAATAAAAAAAAAACAGTCGAACCGCTTTAAAAACGTATCGATGAAACAATATTATGTTATACTCATTCTTAATAATTTATTGCTCACTTCAATATTTTAAGAGGTTAATTGGAAAAGTATTATAAGTACATTCTCATGCTTACACCCTTTCCGCTTCTTGATCTTTCCCCTCTCATGTTTTCACGTTAGAATAGCCAAAAAACTATATAAAAAACTACGGTAGAGATAGATGTAGAGACTAACTTCAAAAACTATAAAGTTTCAGTTACATTTTAATTACGTTACTGAATTCCATGATAAGGTACTATATATAGGTCTACTTACTCCGCATCTGGGAATATATTCCAAGCCTTACAAACTAATTAATTATAAGTAAGTACATATTAATTAATTAGGGTGTAAATCGACACAGATCCACCTATTAAAAAGCAAGAGATAAAAACAAAACAAAAACTGTGCCCTAAACCGGAAATCGTATAAAGTACCTATTTTCAACGTTGAATCGGAAAATACAAAAATAAAAAAAGCTTTAAAACCGCTTTATATAGCGTCAAACGCAAATCCCTGGGAAACGAATGATAAATAGTACATTCGTACACAAAGACCGCTGCAGTTCCAATCACTTAGCCGTATCTAGGAGACCGGGGATAATGTCGACGCGGAACGTTCTAGAAACGAAGGAACTCGTGTGTACGAGTGTGTGAGATGTTGTTATTTGATATAACTACATATTGAATATCAACATCATCATCATCGTGGCCGTGCAATAGATAGAAATAGAAAAACTTGCAATGGGAAAACAAACAAAAGTAGCACGAAATTGTATCCACATAACGTAGTTTATAAAAAAAATCCAAAAATAAATTCGATGGAAGTCCATTTACGATGTTATCCTTCACAGCTATATCAATGCATCTTGGACCCCATAATCATTCCGCTATTTGATTCGATGGTTTTCGTTTAAGAATGAAAGGTTAAGGCTATGTTAACCAGCATGGCAGAATATGGCCGTAACCTTCTCATCGCCATATCGAGTGACATTTAACGGTAAACACATAAATAAATTTATAATGTCACTGTTTCCAGGGATCGGATCTCCAGGCTTTCATAGTGGGCGACTTAATTCTGATCCAAAAAGCTATCATTATCCAGCATTTATATATTTTATGTGATACTAAATAAAGCCGTGATAGCGTACTGGTTTAGAATTCCACCTTCAATTCCTGGGTTCAGATTTTAAATTTTGGCGCGACTATTAGATTACCAACATAGGAGTTCTTGATAATGTTGACCAAGACATGGGACGTCTGCCAAGCCGCACTTGGGCGCGTGGTAGAGTCTACCATAGTCTACCAGGTAGAGTATGACCATATCAGTGGAACGATAAATTGTAGATCATGAATATATTATATCATATCATTTTATATAAAATTATACAACTACTCGTATTCTTACTTGAAGCGGGTATATTTAAACCCATACCCATAATAAGGGCTAATATATGTAACATATACAATGAAAATATTTCTAAGCCTATTTTCAATATCAGATATAAACAAAATGCCCTTCATTTAAATGTAGTTCGAACTGTATTTCATATACAAAGAAGTAGCGTACATAACAATCACTGAACAGTATCTAGGGTATCCGGACACCTACCCGGGTATATACCCGGATAAACCGTTATCTAGCGCCCGCAATGGGATATATACCCGGGTTGTGACTATTGGCTGTCACTGTTTATCCAACGCTAGTATGAAACTTGGGGATAGACTCGATCTATTTGTCATTTATCTGCGAATCCCGACGGTGAGATTGAAAATGTCTATGCTTTGACTTTGAGTCGGGAGCTATTTTAGTTGTTTTATTTGAGCTATGCTTAGAGTTTTATCGAACACAGACAAATATCGATTTTTTTAAAACGTTTTTTATGTTTCGATTTGAATGGCGTGGGACGCTGACATTGTTAGCATCATTATTGTGATATGATTCTTACAATACTGTAACACAGTTTCCAAGTTGTTGTATTTTCCTAACAACAAATAATATTAATTCGTTGCATTTTAATTGGCGATAAATCGTTATTTTCACATACACTTGATTTGCTCTACATACTCTCCTAATACACACATGACATCATATTCACATACTTACACATATAAACATATCAACTCTAGAGAATCATTGAAAATGTACATCAAAAATGATAAAGGTAAAACAGTACAAATACGTATTGCCTTGTATAATAGAGATTTCAGGTGTGTGCCAGTACAGAATTTGTATGACTTCATTCACATGGTAGTCAACGACAATACTGTGGTTCGGAAGTGGTTTAGTACCGGTGAGTCCAACACATTTGGGTTAACGGGTATATTCGTGTGTGAGAACATATTTAGTACTAGACAATATTAAAAAAAACTCTATAGCCACTGAGGAGGCTAAGTGTAAGGAATAAATCAAGCCGGTTTCGTAGACAAATTTATTGATATGAAAATGAACGCATAAGTATGTCATACAAAGCGTATATAAATAAAACACCTACACAATTACGTTTTTAATATACTTAAGGTACATACAAAAATACCGTACTCGGTTTATATTAAGATTGCTTCAAGATTATCCCAAGGACATACCTGTTTATCGCAATCTCATGTTTGAATCTCATACATATCTAATTTCCTTTATGTTTACAGAGAAAATAAAAACAAAAAAAAATCCGTTACAACGATCGAAAAAAGAGTCCATATTACATAATTTGAGTTCGTTTTACTTTTAAAATTCCATTCGAATTCGAATTATGAAATTGACGCTTTCGTGAGACGCTCCCACCGCTTTGATTGGTTCGTAACTTTTTAACTTAATTAGAAACTAACGGTTGTCTTTCTCAGACCGAATTAGGTTCTATTGAATGAGAATATTATAATAGAGAATTATGAAGGCTAATATTTTATATGCCTAACGGTTAATGAAAATTTTGTGATGAAAACTATAGAGCTTAGTGTTAAAATTATACTTATACAAAGTGCGGTGAAGTATCTAAATTCTCTCTTGTTCAGTGTGATAATCTAAGACCTTAAAACCTCCGTATCCTGACAGAGGACCCAGACCCAATAGTGGAACGACAAACGAGACGACAATGATGTAACATCCTAGGAGAATATGGTGAGGAAGCCTCATGAGAGTTGTATATTTCTGAAAAATATGTATCATATGCTATAATGAAACCATTATCAAAGTGATATTTTTCTTTAAAATGCACATCAACACACACAAATATTTAATGACAACTCCGACAAATACATTTGTGACTTACAAACAGCTAATCAATATTTTTTATACAATGGATAATTATAAAATAAAACCAACTAGGCAATAATAAATTTACTATTTGTGAATATCGTTATCACAGAAGTTTCTATGTCACATGCCACTTCAAGGAAATGCAAACATTAAAGAGAATTATTCATAGGTCAAACGTAATTAGCGCGTGGGACCGTACACTATCGGTCCGTTATGTTTACCTGACGGTGTACATGGTCCTTTATATATGTATGATTTTTTCCCTGGAAACAATTTTATTATAATGTCCATCAATTAGTATTCATTGAATGATTGTACTATTGAGCGTTTCGTTAGTATTCGTGTATATGTTTAAATTATGATCAGTGAAATCATATTATGTATGTATTTAAATAAAGTAGGTTTACTGATTTGGATGAGATGGATGGGGGAGTTAGAAGTCTCTGAAACCGGAGGGCATGTTTGAAGAAAGTGATGAATGGTGGAAAAAGAACGGAATGATATGTAAGGTTTGATATATTTGACAATTGGTTCTCTCCGTCTACCCTTGAAGAACATGGCGTGATATAAAAAAGTTAATAATAATAACTTAGACAAGTCATATGCGGCTATTATCTCTAAATAAACACAGCTTGCGCGACTAAACGGTGGATCGTAATAATGTATGTATAATCGATCGTAATAATAGTCCATTTTTAGTTATAAATGTTAAGCATTACTGCTTACTGTGCTAGTTAGATTTTAAACTTAATTAACCGAACAAGCAGCACCTAATGACTTCTGATAATTTAACACTGCACCGTATTATAGATATTCATTATTAAAAAAGCTTACTCACTATATTTATTTTTTTGGTTTTGCAAAGATGACGTCACACAAAAATAGCAATAGCTTCTTAGAAAACGATTATTTTATATTCACTTTCATATAACTACATAAATAAATACCTCAAAGGTTTAAAATAGAACGTTACGTACAACATTCAAACGCTAACGGGCACAACTAACAGAAAACTAAATTAACAAAAATATTAAGTAGGTACACGAAATCTTCATTAATTTTACGAACAAATCGAACTAGTATATTAAATGCCGGGTATCGAACACGAATCCAATAAATTCCATACATATTTTAATTAATTAAAGTTGTGCAACGTTGAGCCGATGTTAAACTGACTGCTGCCCGCGAACATCAAATATCTTCACGAACAAGGTGTACATCCGCATCGGTCGCCGCGACACCCGCGAGCCGACGATGTGTTATTGAAATACACAGATTAAAATTGCATATCCCATATTGAAGCGTAGTCAATAGATTAAAATTGCAATATCCCATATTGAAGCGTAGTCAGATTCGCGGGCCGCACGCGGCGGGAATCGCTAATGTAATTGTATAAATATATTAGATATTTCATTTCCAATATGACTATTACATTTATTATTATAGTTCCACATGCGATCCACATTCTGTGAGCACCGTGTGCCGTAGACGTAATAAATATATTTTTTCTTGCTATCATCGAATTGAATTACTTTATTCGATTTAGGAAATGAGATATTAGTGGAAGACAATGTAGAATGTTAATTTGTGATGTTCTCCCAACCATCTACTTCGATTTATATAATATGTATATAGTTAATTAAACTGTGAAAAGTGGAAAGGTATATCGGACCTGTTAATAAATTTAACGTTAAGTGGTCAATTGTAGATAAGAGAAGTTTTAATGAACGTTGAGTATTAATTGACTGTAGAAGCAAAAGGTATAGTTTATAAATGTATGTGTATTAGGCGAACAAAATATGAGTTCGATTTCTAGAGAAGTTTTTAATACATTTTATCATGACTATATTGACAGTAGACCAGCTATTTAACCGGTCTACTCGTTATACAATGCACGTAGAGGTACGGTCCGTTTTCGAAGGTAGCGATGTCAATAGCAATTGTCAGCTACGCTTTGTGAAAGATGAGTGTTTCCATCTAGGCGATGGTGTTGCCAGCTAGGCGAACGAGCTGTCATTCATTGAGTATTTTGTACTACTACCCACATTAAAGTACGTTCAAGTGGTAATGCAAATTCTATACAAACCAAGTATCACGTGATGCTAGGGTTCATTTAGTCAATATTGTCGTATAGTTAAGTCACTATACAAATTTTGATGAGGTGAATAAGTTTTAGGATTTGGAAAAAGCGTTGTCCTATCAAAGAAATTAAATCAGTAGATATATATAATATCATCCAAATTTAGTTCAAAACGTAAGCATAGATTTAATCAGATTCATGTCAGATATGTGAAAGAGATAATCATATTTCCGATACTGATCACCGAATTTGAGTAGCAAGTCATTTAATTATACAAAAATCGTAATTTTCGAATGGTAAAAAGTACCAAAAATGTTTTATGCCTTTGAGGTTTTGCTATAGAGTTCATTTTGTAATAACCGTTTTTATTTGAAGTCAAAAAAATCTCGATTCTTCGCACCTTCACTCAATTGGTTCATATTTAAAATTCCATATTCGAAATTAGTTTAACTTCCGAATAGAACGCTAAAGAGCTTTGATTGGCAGACGCTGAAATGGAGGGGGAAGGACAAAAGTTATGTAATGCATGTTTGATTATCACTATTGTGCAAGGAGTCTTTGCACAGACGTCTGGGCGGCGTTTTAGTGGATACTGGAAGTGGGGCGATTTAAAATGGGAATATTCAATGAGGTATCGATTGATTGAGACGCCATCCGTTCGGTCACTGAATAATTTGTGTAAAGACTTGCGAAGCGAATTGTAATGATTTATATAGGTTTGTCTCACTGTTACATGATAAACTGCGACTGATAAAACGATGACAAATATAGGTTAAGCAAAGTCACTATTTCAGCTGAATGATTTATTAACTTTATTAGGTACTTCCGATTCCCAGCAATGTCCTTGAAAATTTGGTTTAGAAATACATATCCCTGTTGCTCCAGTTTTCTCGTTTCTCGCCGTCACTGGAACTCGTTCATAAGTCTAGAGAAGGGTGTTCGTAATGATTTATGTCCTTGTCTTGGAGTCGTCGTTGCGAGCTCAAAGCGATAACTTCACATCGATGTGCTACGTACGTACCAGTACGAGTATATAATGCTCGTATTTCAGATGTTTCAGTTCAATGCACTTCCAGAGCAGGTATGTTGCATAATGAAATATCATTGTACAGGAATTTCGAACATATTTCTGCTTTGTAGTGTATCTGAAACTTTATCTTTTGAATTCATACACGGGACTATAGTTGATATTCGAACAATACGCCTTGTGCAGGCACGTACGTAGCAGTTCTCAAATTAATACACACTTGAAAATTGAAAATAATAGTTCGCTAAAACGAGCGAACGAAACAGCGTGCTACATCGTTTTCTGTGAAGCTGTAGTGGCCGTGGAATCAATGTTTTCTCAAATCCATAATTCAACCGCCTGTGCAAACTACAGTTTCCATCTAGTTAGAACAAATTATCCAGATCCAAGGGCCAAAGGGATGTCGATCTAACTTTACATAACTTAATTTGTAATTTACGATCGTCGATATCCATATTAATTATTAACGAAATAGAGTAAATGCAATTAAGAACAATTTCTCTGTTTATGTTTGCACAGGGCTAGATTTTCGATCGGGCCTCGCCCCCGAGGGGGTTGCGTATAATAGAGGAGGGTCAGATTTGCAATTAAACTAATTATATTAAAAATAGTTTTGAATAAATACATATTGAATATCAAAACTACACAATACGTACATAATAGGTATATTAAATAAATAAAGTTTTGTACAAAGATAGAACGAATTCATTTTTACACACACATGTACACACATTAACAAATATAAATATTTAAAAAATATGTGTATGTCAAATAAATAAATCGGTCGTACAGATTTACTTAATAATGAAAAGTCAAAAGTAAAAATAAAAGTTGGACGCAATTTTTCCCCGAACTGAGGTTGTGTCAATCAAATTTTCGATAGGAAATTCGTATCCGCGTTTGTCAAAGGGCAAATTCTTTCATATTTCCCGCCACAGAGATGCTAAATTATACTGAAACTTTGTTATAGCAAACAGATCGATATAAGTCTGTAATAATATATTGATACAAGTAACCTATCAACTATATAATGATTTTTTGTTAAATACATATCAATTCGTTGTAACACGCAAATAGTTACAATATGTTTGATTGCCGAATAAAAAAACAGACATGTGTGTATGGGGCTTGAAATGTCTGTTGTAGGTCTTTCTATCCTATGACACATGTCATAAATTTAACCTAATTCAGTTTAATTTACCAAAAAAAAAACTATAAACACGACATTAAACCATTAATGAATTCATGCAAACATTAAAGTTGACAGGAATCAAACTCCATACCAATAAATTAATTCGAAATCGTCATCAAAGTCGAATACTGCCGCTAAGCGATTAGGGTACGGTAGGACGGATGAAAAAAAGACAAGCCGAGTTTGAATTGATGACAAAAATAATATTTTATTCATAAGCCGACGACCGGCATCTATAATAAACAATTAAGATTCGTCTGGGTTTTTGTCTATTAAAATTTGGAAGTATGCCAAATAAAGAAAAGGGTGGGTCGATAAACAAAGGCCCTCAAAATCTTGATGGGAATTCTCCTTGGATGTTGAAAAGATTGTAAAAAAAAAT
>DWMG01005186.1:0-10384 GCA_018244855.1 Elbella merops | reverse complement strand
GACTCCGAGCCACTACTAGAAATTCTAAATTAGGAAAATCCCATAGTAACCGACCCGGGATTTGAACCCAGGACTCGACCAACGAGGCAGTCTTGACAGATAAAAACATCACAATAAAAATTAAGCAATATGTCGACCCCCACTTGACGAGCGTGGTGTACCTACTATGCTATCAACCCTAGCTGTTGAATTATAAAGGGCTTTAAGATTATGATGGTGGCGGTGGTAGAAATGATGATGGTGTTGATAGCTATGGTAGATCATAAAGAAATCATAGTGTCTTTTGATTATAATTCCATTTTATATGATATAAACAGCGCCCTGATTTTCCTCGAGATGTTCCTTTGTATTACCTATATAAATCTAATCTCTACCTGTCTATCCATAATATAAATAGGTATACAACCTAGTCGCTTCTTAAAAAGTTGATGCGGTATTAATCATTATACAGTGAAGCCGTAATTTAATGGAGATGCGATATTATTGAACTAGAAGCCAAACATGATTATACTCGTATGACAAACAACGTAACAATTATCTCCTAATCTACGCGTCCAAATAACATCTTGCAAAAGACAAAGTTTATTGTGATAAAGTTTGTGTTTAAAATTAAATAAGTTTCCTTACTAAGGAATAAAATGCCGTGTTTTAAAACAATGCTGGTATATCATTTTTTAATGTCAATGAATGTATGCCTTGTTGTAGATTTGCCCACATTACATACAAAACATTGCAAAAATGTCCAATTTTGTAGACACACTAATTTTATATTAATGATTAAGACTGACAAAATGGGTATACCTACAATGCAAATGCTGATAGCTGCAGATGGCGATGAAGACTAAGGTTCAACTTTAGCAAGTAGGTGAAATAACTGGCTGATGGCAGAGTTTAGTCTAGAAAGTGATAAATATAGAGGAAGCACGTTATATCTGTAAGGCTGGACATATTAAGCGCTCGATGCTATTTGGCTACTCCGTAAGGGACCTGGCGTAACGATATAGTAATAATAATAACACTTATGACAACTTAATTTTAATACGTCTCACCTATATATATACATAGATCTCAATATATATACGAAATACGTAATATAATACGTAATATAATACGTAATAATAATAATGATAATAACAATATAATACGTAAATACGAAGTAAAATGGTAAAACATGAGCAAAACGAATTGTTTACTGAAGGGCGGGGGCGGGCGGGCGCTGGCCGCGCCGACGCGCCGCCGCGGCAGTGCGCGCCCGCCCTGGTCCGACACTCGACGTCGGCTCGTCAACGATACAACACAGCCGCTAACATTATACGACCTTTATTTTAATCGGTAAGAAAAATAGTGTCCCGATCAATGGTTGTGCCAACAGTGTAAAGGTTCCAACCGGTCTCGCGATCCACCTGTGTTCTTGGAGTGCATGTTGCCGTCTCGTTCTATTGTAGTTGCGCAATTGTTCTCTCTTACCGTTCCCCCTACTCCGGTCCAAATTCTCGCGAGTGATTAGTCCGGTACCACGACTTTTAATGGGGAGGGTAGTATACGTTCTGCTGCAAGTAAGTCAGGCTATGATTTAATAGTGTGCGACTGAAAGTCCTTACTTGATACCAGTGTTCTTATATTTATTATATAACGGTTATACTTCTAGTCAGTTTCAAAGTTTATAGAAGGTAATTTATTTTGTGGTGCTTCACTGAAATATTCTATATTTTTTGCTCAAGTATATTCATACGACGTGATAAAAGTAACTAAAAACTTTTAGTAAAATCATCGCATACTATCTCTGTAATACACTTAATTGCAAGCTGATTTAAATTGTTTGAAATCTTTATAGCTACGTTATGGTGGTTTTTTTTTTATTATTATATATGTTTAATTGTTAGTTTAAACTTGGCCGTAATAGGAATTTTTGGGATGAATTCCGATGGACGATGAGTATGTGGAGAGTGCAGTGGTCGGCAGAGGGCGCACCTGCCGGCGACAAACGGCTAGATCCGGGAATGCTGTGAATCCGATCCGCCCGCGCGCCAGACTATTTTGGGCGGCACTCATCCCGAGCCAAATTTGCAATCCCGACAAATGGACGCGCCTTAGTATATTTTTATAGCCATTTCATAATCTCGTTCTTTATTTTCGATACCTTTCAATAGCGGCCGCAAAAAAAATATGTTGGCTTTTTTTCACGGAAATGTAAACGTGTTATAAAATGTTCATTCGGATAAATACGGCCAAAATATTTGTGACATTGGCCTTCGTTCTTGACCGGATTATTATGTCTCCTGAATCACACATTTAAATCTATTCTACACTCATTTCTAAAATATGGGACGCCCCATACTTATTTTAAACGACTTGCCCAAAGATTGCACTTGTTACTAACAACTTCAATATAAATTTAAATTGTTGTGTAAATTGATGTGTATTATTTAAAAAAAGAAACTTTAAATCATTACAAATGAGCTATATACTCAAAATATAATATTTCAGAAAAGTTTCATTTAATAGTCATTACACAATTCAAATTGAGGATATTACAGTTACTGTTTAGTGTGTTTATAAAATTTAATTTGTTTATAAATTTATAAGTGCTGAAATTTGATAGGAGTATAATTGTACAAAGCTTCCAAAAGCTTTGAATAATAACATCAAAACCATTATCATGTAATCATGACATAAAATAGTAAAAACCGTATCATGTTAAAATAAACTTCCATCGAAATATTTAAAAATCCAAAGGAATTATTCTTTAGGACTATTTAACTTTTTTATTAATATTTGTTTTCTTTTTATATTGTATAACTATTACGTAGTATACGAAAATACTTTCTGTTATTGTTTAGTTTTGTAATATACATATAGCTTTTATTATCACCACTTTTGTCCTTTATGAAGATGGATTAAATTTCATACCTATATCTTAGTGAATATAAGTACTTGGTAATCAATACAAAGTCATGAGCAATAAATCGTGAGATGGAACAGACGCATTCCATACGCGTGAAGTGTAATGGTGTATTTATTTATGTCCATCTCGGATTGAAAGCTTCATCAATAACGTGTCTGCTCTTCTAAATATATACAACGATGACGCAAATGCATTAAACGGAATTCAATACATTAATACTGCCAGAACATCAGTATGTATGAACAATGCGTGTTGGTAGTAGGTTCTTACAACTTTGAAAATGAACAATATCTGCTATATTCATATATGAAGAGAGCTTTCGTACATAAATTACCTACAGATACGCTTTGGTTCATAGGCTAGACTGTTTTATATCCTGTCACTGTTTTAGAGACATCAAAATATTGTTACGCGAATATCTTAAGACTGTAAAACATTCACAATGAAGATCGCGTCTTGTATGAAAATTTTAATAATATTATTCGATTTTCGCATCGTTCAGACCGAATATTACGTAATAAATTGTCGCAGGCACCAATGTCCGTGTGAAAACTCGCAACAAGGTCGCATGAAATTCGAAAATAGCTGAGAAATGATCAAACATTGGTAAAAACGGCCGTTTTCAAGTTACCCCTCGAGTAGAGAGATTGGCCGCTGTCCAAGACCATGGGCCATTCGACACGGCAACCAGCAACCGAGGCGGCTATTTGCGGCCCAGCTGCTAACTCTGAATACGTCACTGCTCTATTTACGAGAAACGAGCACGCTATTGTACACAATTATGTCACCTGAACTTTCATTTTGTAGATATTTAATACAAGGTTACAACTTCGTGTTATTTACCTTCCTTATCAACGACCACTGTACCCAATGTGTAATATATTTTTCTTGCTCGCCACTACAGTGCTAAAATGAACAGAATCTTTAACTTTAGTATCTTTTGTCTTTTACAGACCACGAGCACGACAAAAAACTGCCAAAATGTTCAAAAGTCATTTAGAAATGATTGGCAGAAATGAGACGCCATCGAAGAAAGCCAGGTTTTGGCAATCTTTTGTGCGATCTCTAAAAGGTATGTTGGATATTAGTACATTACTAAAGTATTATTAGCTGCAGTAATATTAATAGCTTTTGCAGGACAGAAAACAATTTAATTACTATCAAAATAAATTTGAAACAAACAAAGAGAAATAATAAAATATCTTGTAATTTTCGTAAATTAAACATGCAAATTTGTACCTAGGATCGGAAGATATCAGAGCCGAGGAGAGGTACCGGCCTTCTCGCCGCAGTGTTTTCCCCGAGCTGCTGTCCACCTACCCCTACACTAAATCCATTTACGACGACCCCATCGCCGCTGCTGAGAGGATCACCGTCCCAGGATACCGCTACTTGCCGGTCCACCGCGAGGTCTACGGATACTCCCCGCGCCCCATCTACGCCCACAACTATCCTAGCTCCCTTGATCGGTACAGGCCAGGTCAGTAGTTCAACAGCTTTTCACCCCAAGCTATATTAACAACAGCACTATGAATGATTGCTTTTATTTACTATTGTAAGAAAGGGAGTGTGCATCCAAGTGACTTGGTTCCATCGAAATATAAATAGAACTAGGTGTTGACAGATGGAACTCGTGTAGTAATTGCGAGTCAGTTTCAATTGGCAAATGTTGTGTATTTCTAGCGACACTCTTACGATTTACCACCACTGCCAAGAATCTGGATCAGGACTTATTGATAATAATTAATCTCTCTCTATATATATCCATCGTTTATATTTATCTGTAAATATGTAAAGTTTAATTCATTCAAGCCTTGTACAAAGAATATTACCTTACATTATTCACATTTAATAGATGGATAGTGGCCTGGTCTTATTGAAGAAGAAAACTTACATACTTGATAAGGCTGTATGGCTGGCCTTCCTCCCCATATACGTTCATCATTGGACATTTTGTTTTAATTGTTTCAGCATCAAATGTCTCCAGCAGAGCTTAAAATAAAACCTTAAACATGTGTACTGGCTATTCTCTACAAACACTTTTGGCAAACTAAATTACGACGCCGGTATAATATTTTGCTGTGGGATGAGTTGGAAACCTTGCACATCCCTTAAGCACACAGCGTTTAACATCAGACTATTAATAAAATAAGACAGAAATTCATGAAATATCAACGTTATTTTGAAATATTTATTTATAATGTAATTTATACAGTTTTTGTATTAATAAAGCTTACGCACCGTTTATATTGGCGTGGATCCTGTCGAAGGTTTGAAGATTTATTCTGATGACAAACATTACATGGAAGTCATACATTATTACAGTCGCATACATTGTTGACAATGAATATAAAACAATAAATAGTTTATTAATATGAACAGTCAGCAGTCAACCGTCATCGTCAAACACATGTGTCTGATAATTTATTATACTCGTACTGTTTTGTGTTGTAACAGTTAACAAGTGTATCATAGTGTACCAAGTAAGTCTGTATATGTCCATAAATACATACAGTTGTCTCGTATTCCTAAAAAAATGCCGAAACAGATCTACAATTTGATTGTCATTATTCCTCACGCAGGTGTAAATAATCTAGTGTTTTAACATTTAGTGAATGCTTGCGAGATACGTCCGTTCATATACCACACGATTGCATGCTGAAGTAAATAGAAGTCACCTCTTATACATAACATTACACACTTGTATTTTCATTGTACTTGGATATCCATGGATGTTTCGAGATCATTTTGTAAATCTTCTAGCATTTGTCAGGTGACACTTGTTTTAATTAATTTCGTTCATGTCCCTATGTAATAGTCAATCCGCAAACATTAATTCAAGTCGCCAAGTTCTATGAGAGGTGAGTTCTATAATACATAGATACCTATATTCATGCCCCTGTCATAATTACTTAACCAAATTTGTGCTTTGCGAGCTAACTATACCTATATTTTGTACAGGTATTAACAATTTTTGTTACAGTTAGTAATATTCCGACTTATTAGTAAAAATATTCTGAACTGCATTTTGTGTCCCGAAATGAAACTCTTTTTGATCTTTGTCTTCTATGAGAAATAATATCCTACTATCCTACAAAACGGATTATAACATTTCCTAAATGATATTAATATTGTTGAATATACAAATGTACAAACAGCTAAAAGTATGTGTCTCTTTAGTTTATCATGTGCCGAGACGCGTGCGACGAGGCGTCGACCCTTTCGACGCTCACAAGGCTTGGCAAGACCATCTGGATAGACTCGCTGCCATCGACCGCCTGTATCCATCTCGCTACGGCCTCTATCTTAAGGATCGGGCGTACCCCATCACCGACTTGACCGCTCCTATCGTCGACCCTCTCCAGCCTAAGAGCCTTAAAGGCATCGAGTACGAACCGGATAACAAACCTCACTGGGGAACAGGTAAATTCTAAACAGTTCTATGCACGATCATCTTAGAATAAGATAGAATAAGTCTTCACAAGATTAGGTCATTCGATATTTCACGATTTGTGTCTTCCGTCGTGTCTCGAAAGGACTGATTGCCGTGAACTCCGAATGGGCCGATCTTGGCAACACTGCTGATCTACGTTATAAGTTAAGTGCTGAGTGATCCCAATTGGACTTTTACTGATAGATATGCTATCGTAATTGGATCATTTGGGACGTGACGAATAGCGAGAATTCAGGATTGTAAATTCTATTTGGATCTAATTCACCATACATTCAATTCTAATTGAATATGAAATAATGTGACACATAGGTCCGAAGTTATGTATTATTGTTTTTCTTATTATAAGTCATTGTTAAATTTATTATACGTATAAATAAATACTACATTGATTTTATTGTGTAGATGTTGTTATATATATTCGGTTTTACGACATCATCGTTTCAAAATTTGTACTAAATTATTTATTTTGGTTAAAAATTGACAATGGCGATGATAATTATTGGATGGAAAGTATTTAAACGGATACAGTATGCCTACTATTATTAAGAGACATACTTAACGAGACGTTTGACTAAATGTATTTTGTATAGGAACTCGACTACGAACTTATTAAGTATATTTTAAAAACTGAATTACATTGACTAACACAAATCATTTTTTTATTAAAATATAAAAGACCCATTCGTGTTTTGATTTAGTAGATTAGTACCCGCCCATGATCATTTCGATATAAGTATGTGTACTATGTAGTTTTACAAATTTGTATATTCCACTATTTGTTCTGTACTTTTCGTTTAAAACGTTATCATGACATTCATGGCCAATTTTGTCCATAAATAACCTTAAGCACATGTGCATGAACTGCATTGTATATAAGCAAGGCAACTGTGACCTGGAATGATCACTTCTAATAAGTGCGTCCTTGTCTCCGCGAACACTACACTCTTCTTAAGGCTTCCCGAAAATAAGTGTTAAGCCCGATTTGATTATGATATTATTGAACTGAACGAAGTATTGATTGTGAGACTTGCCATGAAGGAGCGTGGCCAGCCAGGATATCGGACGTGTTCAAAAAGGACCCATTTTTCGCTGAAGCTGAAAAATGGGCTGATTTTGATCGCTCGCTCCGAGGGAAGTCCCCAACGCCAGTGAAGCCGAGGATAAGCCCTCCGCGTGAGTGCGAGGTCGCATTCGATGCCGACGGTAAGGGCAGCAGATCAGATCCCATGCACCCTGTATCTTCGTCACGTCCTTTTGTGTCATAAAATTATTCGTTACTTAATCAAAGTGTGGTAGTCAGTACCGTAGCCCTTACCCTGGAGGTTTTCGTACTACCTCGTAGTATTTACGCTCTTATTAATTTGTACTGTACAGCGTTCATTAAATAATAATATCTTGTTTACATTTAACTGAAAAGTGAATAAGAATTGCGACATCTTCATTCACATACATTTGGATACCTTCTCTAGCCCTAATGAGTGTATGTGTTCTTTTATTAAAACATCGGCTCCAGACACCCATGCTTCTAATTTATGAATCTAATTGCTAAAAAAGATGACTTGAAATTAATAAAATAATTGTATACCTGGATATGACACTCATGTGCACTTGTTCCCCAACAACATTTTAACGAGCATTGTATGTTATAGAGCTGTATACTAATACAGGTACAATCTAAGAATATTACATTATGTTTATAGTCAACTTCACAAAAATCTTGTCACATCCTGGTATTATTGACACGTTTATGTATAATGTAACCTTTGCTGGACTAAGCTTTATTTTGCCGACTTTAAACATAACAGAAGTTCGGCTGAATGCGTCGCTTAGTGAATAGCATTGTGTGGGCGATGACGAAGAGCAGCTTGTGCGTCTGTTGTCCTCAATAACGACGGCATATACCGTGTAGGTGCGCCGTTGTTCAGCGCCGGCGGACTCCGCCGCAGGCCCTGGGCCGACATTTTCAACCCGAGCCCGTCTCTGCCCATCTCGGCCATCACTCGGGACCCCTTCTGGTACGACTGGCCGGAGCTGAAACCGATCGCGCGATGGGACCGCAGCCCGTCCTACATCCGTGACTCGTACCTGTCACCCGTGAAACGCACCTTCCTCTGGGACAAGCACCCGATCAGGCCCTTAGGTTAGTGGGTGGCTGTAAATATGCAAATACCGCTTCTCGGCTTTCTTCTACGAGCTGTACAAATTGGCCTACGAACTACTTATATGTATAACTTTTTCCTACGAACTTGGCAGCTCACGATCGTCAAATGCAATAAGTATTATTAACAGTGTATATTTATAGAGAACTGAATACTAATCTTGAATATCTGATAACGGCAGATCTTATGGTGGCCGACGCACTGACTGTGGACGATCTAAGCAAGAGTTTACCGTACATTCGTAGTTTATAAACTTTCCGCAGCAGGCACCTACTCTACAATTGGTAATATTAAAACCCGAGTTTTGAAATAAACCTTGAATGTGGTGTTTAAGTATGTTTTTATCTCTTTTGGATGTATCAAGAACCTTTAGTGCAGAAAAAATTATCAAGAAAAATCTTATTGTTCAATGACCATTCGATTTTTGAAGAAATATTTGTTTTCAAGATAAAAAATACTTGGGTTACATTTCCTCTTGTTGTTATTTTAGTATTTTTTTCATCCATTACGAAATAACCTTGCAGCGTTAATTGGAAACAAATCATTATTTCTTAACAATGCATTTGTATAATTATAATTATTATATCATACATACTTGCCTATATACCTTTCAGTTCATGCACCTTTATTTCACATTTTCCAATGTTGTGGGACAGCCGAAGCACATTTGGTTATGCCGTTCATGCAGTTTGAAACAAAATTCCATATTTATGTAACTTCTTACATATTTCATATAATAACAAATCAGAACATACATCGTATCCATGGATATTAATTTTCGTTTTCAGAGTATGAATTTTCAATATGGATGCTTTTTACTATATTTCATACAGATGGTTTATTGTAAATTATTCAATATTAGAGTATCTAGGACATTGTGAAATAGACTTATTGTACCTACTTGTTAAGTGCATTATTTATTTGATATTTATACAAATATCCATATTGTATTAAATATATGGAATCCAGTGTTGCACAATAGTACAAACATTTCCGTTCTTATTAAGTACCTACGTTAAATATTTAAACATTCATTTATAATAAAGTGGGAATAATGTCATTGACAATGTCATTTCCCATTTAATCATGGAACCATGACATGAAAGTTTAATTAGTTTGTTTTTACATAATATTTTCTTTTTCCAGCTGCTGCTTTCTAAGGGCCAGACATCGAACTTTGTACCTACTTTAAATAAGTTACTTTTTACAATATACGCCAATTATGGCATTTTATGTACATTTTTCTGTCACTACTTTGACTATGTTACATAAACCAAACCCGCGTTCAACAAATTTGACTGGTACCATTTAAATTCATCCAAGATCTCAAAGACTGCTATAACATAGTCACTGCCACGGATAAGCAATTGCCTAAACAATTGTTATGAATAAAATTATTATTATTATTATTTTTATGTTACTCCGAAAAATAAAAAAAAATAATAAAATCGTATAAACACCATGTCGTTCGTTTTATTTGCAACCGTATATTATAGCGAATCAAAAGCCTAAATAATATTATTTGAGTATATAGTTACTCAAATAATTTACATAGGTATATGTCTGTTTAAAAGGCAAATCTATTTTTCTAATATCAGGAGAAAATCTTAAAACGCCACCCAGTATCCTGGGCGAAATAACCGGTGGGTGGGAACCGAGAATTTCAAAAGCTTCTCGGTGACAGATTCGCTGCCATGGAACCCACAAACGAAGTCGACAAGGCCCTACGGCGCGTGGTTGAGGGACGAGGGCATCAAATTCTGCCAAATGCAGCAAAAAAGCAAGAATTTCCAAACTCTCGAGCGAGACTCTACGGCTTATGACAGAGAGACGGAAAAACCCTGGGATCACTTCGTCAGAGAGGTC
>DWMG01005185.1:0-10385 GCA_018244855.1 Elbella merops | reverse complement strand
ACTTAGAATACATAGAGGAAATAATTGAACAATTGGCACAAGTCACAGAACTACAGAAGCATATGAATATCTGTTGAATATTCACGAATACGTATTACGCGTATATTAATACACTAATGTTTATAGTGGATATCAATTAAAATTGTCAGTACTTAAATAATTATGTCAGTTAAGATAGGAAAGTAATTCAATAAAAATATGTACTGCCCCATTGCGTCAGTATCGATGAGTATAAAGAACTGTTTAATATTTATCAATTCATTAATAAAGGCGGCCCAATGAAGCCATTACTTATCGATAGCCGCCAGGCTTACGCAGAGTAATATAATTAAAAAAAACAGTGACGTAAACCGTTTTATTATAATTAAATGATGAAGCCTTAACTGACTCGATGGTTTTCTGGTTAGTGAATCCGACTGTTGAGCCAGAGGTGGTGAGTGCAATTCCCATACGGGACAAATACTTTGTGATGAATTCAAACATTTGATCTGTATGTGGTTGTATAAAAACCCATATATATGTATGTACGAGTATGTGTACGTATATTTCTGCCGCTTATATCAGCCGTTTGTTCACTAAAGCCAATTTCAAATTCTTTGAATTTGTAAATAATTAGAATTTTATTTAGTCCAGAAACCATCAAGTACAAAAATAAATATTCAATTGCTATACTCGGTTATCTCATGAATACAATTAGGGCTTATAAATAAATACACATGAAATAATCATTTTCCCTGTTAATGACAACCGTAGGTACTACATGGTAACTATTTCTGAAAGTAGGACCTACGTAATATTGTATAATTATATCATTTATAAGTAGGTATGGGTATATTTCACTTGGTTATTTTTTATTTACGAAATAAATAAGTCAAGTGGCAGCAAATTGCTGAATAAAAAGTTTCGGGTTCGTAAAAGCTAAGTGAGAAATTGCCATTCGGTCCACACAGTTAGAGTTGTATGCTTATGTTGCCTTTAAAGTCTATATTATTCCAATGTTAAAACCGGGCGAGATTAAATGTTACATCCTACATAGCAACAAAATATCAGTAATATTGAATAACTATGATGAGAGAATCATGAATTAAATTGATTATTTAAATAATGGGGAATACTATATTAAATAGGTCAGACATACATAGTTATTTTGGAAGCATTGGTGGGGATTTATAGAATATAGTGGCAGTGGTGGCCTATTTATTAACATTTAGAGGTTCCTTCTCGAGGGTCTAGAGTTCGAACTTTGGCACACATCTCTCACTTGAGAAGGTTATGAACTTTTTGAAGATAGTATCACTTGCCATAACTGTAATGAACAGTAAGCACACTGTCAGTACCGTTAAGTGACGGCTTTGTTACGTTTTGAAGCATGTGGTAGACAGCTCTAATTAATACTCTGCTTGACGTCATAGACACGTGCTCGATGCTCCTTAGAACTAAATTGGAAAGCTTTGTGTCTTACTAAATTCACCTAAATAAGCTTTCAGTGATATCTTGTAGTGTAGGTAATATATGTTTAGAGTACTTAAAAAAATGATCACACAAATATTTGACTTACACAGAGGAATCGAACCTGCTATCGCTAGCTGAGCAGGTAGTTACAATAATTATTACTACACCATAGATATAATAAATTACCCGAATAATTATTGGAATAAATTAATTTCTAATACATCAGTGTGCCTCTAAACCATTAACACAGTGTTCAAAAGGCTTACGAATGAAATCAGACGCTGAATATTAGTTGCTGAATAAATACAATCAGTCTTATAAAGTAACTAACCACAGGATTAAGAGGTATAGTTAAAGAAAAACGTAAGGTAAAAATATATTGAAATTAATTATTTACGTAAAAATATGTTACGATAGATTTAATTTCAATTTTTAATCGCTAAGGAATTTGCATGGCGCCTCCAAGCCGAGGACAGGTCGCTATGGAGCTCTGTACGAGAATTCTGCGCCTATCAGTGCACTGAAACAAGCTGATGATTGTTTCGCAGCTCGTCAGTAACCTCAAGAAAATTCTGTATTTTAATTAGACGCAAGAACGTAAAAATGAAATGGCCTGTGTGTCTCTTTAAAACTCAAACTACCTGTATGTCTATATAATATTTCATCAAAACAGCTTCCTGTGTTTCAGTGTGAAAACGTAAACAAAATACACATTTACAACATTATAATGATCATATAATTAATAGATATACAATAAAAAATAGACGTTTCAATGTAGATAAATAATGCATATTTATTTAGTAATTGGATTATTATGTCCTTTTCTTAAACCTAAGCAGCACCTACGTATTTTCTGTGAAATAATTAACATATGTAAATCAGTTTCAACGTGCGATTAATATACAACAGAGTTACGCGTTGTGTGTATAGCGAGACCTGTGTATAGCACAAGTCGTCTGCCGCCTGTCGTTTTAAGAAGCATTAAATGAAAAAAATGCATGTACAATAAAGTATTATTAAAATATTAGCAAACGGTACCTGTCTGTCTCTTGTGGAATGATAAATAAATATGTATGAGATAATGTTCGTTAAACAGTAGTTTGGAATCTACAACGTTCAGTTTACATATACATATGTATATACGAGTAGAAACGGACTATATTTCATAAGTAGGTAGATATTATTACTCGGCTACGTTGCAAACTCTATAGAAAAACATAAGTACGAATGAATTAATGTATGAATATTTATGTTGATAGGTTACTTATATTTATACTTCTGCGGTGAGTAATTCTATATATCAAATGTTAAAATATTTATTCATTCGTTGTTTCACTCGCTCTATAGATTGTTTATTTTTTGTTGTTACCTAACACCAGCAGTTATCAAACAGAATAAATTAAATTTGAAAAAAAAACCCTTATTCGAAATGTCAGTTTATCTGACCTTTGGAAGAGTATTTTATATTGAAAGCATGGTTTATTGTTTAGAGCTGCTTACATAATGAAAATTACTGAAGTTGAAATTTATTTAACAATTACAAATTATAGGCAAACAGCCAAAATTCAATTTGATTTCTCTGAAAGCCACATTAAAAACACTCCTAGATACACAATGAGTTTAGTTATATAGGCAGTATAACGAATTTTAATAGCTAATTAGTGCTATACTAGAAATTTAAAGTTATTAAGTAGTATTTGTCAATCAATTTAGCTAAACTTAACTTCAAGTATGTACATGTTCGCAATTTTTACTGATTCGCTGACTCGTTGGTCGAGTGGTTGCAAGCGCGACTGCCGTCGAAAGGGCCTGGGTTCAAATACCGGGACGAGTACCATTGAATTTTTATAATTTAGAATTTGTAGGAGAAATTTCTAGTTGTGACTCGGAACATGGATATGTGCCCGGTGTACAGCAATAGGCTCATCACTTATTTCTATGGGACGTAAACGTAACTGGCGAAACACGGGATTATAGTACCCTCCTCCGCCTAACCCTTCGGGGACTACAGGCGTGCGGTTACGTAAAATCGTATATATTATATATTTAATTTTAATATGTGATTGTAATGACCGCGAAGCTATGCAGCAAAAACTTATGCAATAATGTTAACCCAATTTGACAAACTTCATAGTCTTCGTGCAAGTTTCCTCGTGATATTTTCCATAAGTATGACGTTTAATCTTAAAAGCAGAGTTTCTTGAAGTAAAATTAAGTCTAAACTTGGGACCCTAACCACAATCTTACGAAGTTATTTCAAATCTAATTTAATATCAACCTAGCAGCTCTTATTTAAAGAAAAATGCGTCCCCCACGCTTGGCGTTACAACCAAGTATATTCAAGGTGCAAAGAATTCTACATTGTATTAAATAGCGTAGAAGGTACTGGAAAAAAATGTTGCGACAGCATTCAAGAAACAGACAGAGGTATGGAAAAAGAGAGAGGTATAATTAGATCGGATCTCTGGTAGTCCAGGTGCGATTAGTGCGTCCACGGTTGCTACATGTTTTACTTTTATCTTTATGCAAATTCCCTGCCATCGTATTTAAGACAATCGCTACGTGTGGAGAATACTAAACATTTAAATTGTATTGCGGTCGAAGGCTCGAAGATAATTGGATCAGTAAGTGGTTTTGGAAAATAGGTCAGAGTTTTGCTGGAATTCATTAATAATTCCAATCACACAACATTGAGCTCTGTAAAACATTATGTCTATTGAAGTATAACAGGTGATAGAACTATAAAAACTCATTTTATACAGACAATCATACATAGGCACGTAGAGCAGTGAGACGTCTGATGGTTAAATGAATATCGAATCCTAAAGTTTAATTCTGTGCTGAGATACGCATCAATGTGGTCCTGCCAGTATAATAAAACCCAGTTATGAAAGTTCATGAAGCATACCTACCTAGTAATGAATATTTTTGGCATCTTAAATCAAGCACTTTAATGCGATGAAAATGTTGGAACGACCTGATAAAACGGTTCGTCGTACATCGTTCCGGAACATTACACCTGGTCGCCTCACGATACTGTCACATTAACGTTAATACCTACATTATTTGCATGACTATTATGTAAAGATTCTACATCCTAGAAGTTATTACTGTCATAATCATTTTTCACTTCTATTCCATTCTTCATTATGCCCCATATATTCGACGACACGGAATATTTTCCATCGGCCTCACGTTAATTTGAAAATGACTATGGTGATCGACAAATTGATTTGACAAATGAAACACATTCAATTATTAAATTGGCTTGATTTCCTGAGTTGGGGTGTAAGTTTCGGTTTATTAATATCATGTGTCGAACTGGATAGTACGTGCATTGGTAGACACCAGTATACGTAGCTATCAGCTATCAGCTTCGCTTATAGAGCTATCAGCTTTACCTTGCTAAAAAGCTGCCTGGCAATCAAGCCAATCACTGTGTCAGTATTATTATGCTCATTGGACCGAACAGTTCCAAACGACGGAACGATGGAAACAAGCCGATAATGTGAATCAGTATACAATATTACGGAAGACTGAACCTTAGCGCAGTCTGATCTTTTGCTCTACGTAAAACTCATGCTGTGAAATGTTGGGGTGAATATTTTATGCGGTTCGGGAGCAAAATAATCGCGCCTTTTGTTCTTGTTGCTGTACATATATCTGTCGGTGGTTCATTCCGCGGTCCCACTATTAATGGAACACTGAAGATTATAACATTAATGATTTTTGCGTTGAGTTTGCTTATTGTATGATTTTTCCCATGATTTGCGCCACCATTTTGTGCGTAAAATAAATGAAGCCGACGAATAAACGCGATAACGATATAAAAGGATTTGCATTTGGAGATCATTATGTGTGTAATGTTAAGCTTGATGTGAATTTATGTTTTAAAAAAAACATGTGAAAGCTTAAGCTGTAATAATTTTTAAAAGTTTAAATATACTTCACTTTCTCAAGCATTTAATATGAATATCTGTACTAAGAATTCCAAGATAGACCATATTCATGTGGATAGGACCCAAAGAGTTCGTTAATATGGAATATGGTTTTGAATGAATGTCATCATAAAACCGAACTGTTCAATAGTTGCCAAATTGGCATTCTTACAAATTGGTAAGCATTTGCATTCATTGAATAGAAATATTTCGGAGTTCGTGGTAATACACTATTCAGCTAGAGTTAATATGCACACATATTTCTGACAATTACGCTGAAATACATTTTTCGATTGATCCACTTCAGTTAGCTTCATTTCAACAACTAAAGTTATGAAAGTAACTTTCATATTTTAAAGTTTATTGTGTGGCGAGCTAGCTAAATCAAACTTACATGGACGGATTATTCATAAATTTTAATAGTGTGTCCCTTTCCATATGAATATTCTATATGAACGTAGTCAATAATTTTTATACTCTTGCAGTATTATAAAGCTACTCTGAAGAGCTATGATGCTAATCGATTTCTAGTCATCGTCAATTGAAACACTTAAAGCAAAAAAGAAGTTGCATACGAATAAATGTAAAACAAACTTTTCAGGCGGGGAGCTATGACGCGTAGGTCTTAAAAAATAGAAAAAAAAAATATGGGTTGGCAATGGATTTCAGTTCAAAATATCTATAAACGAAGAAGTACCTTTACTCAATCAAGTAACCTTTTTACTTTAAATGTTTCGTGAGTGTTGATACACATGATTTTAATGTACCCGCTTAACTCACGTGACTTTTTTCGGGATGGCCCGACTAGTTTCGGACCTGTACGAGGTCGTTCCTCATGAGCTTCAGGCCTTTGCAGCGAGGTCGCGGCGGAGACTCTTATTGAAACTGACTTTATTGAAAAATAACCTTAGTAGAGCAACTTTTACTGATATTTTTGTAGTGATATCTTAAATACTTAGAAAAAATAGCATACCGAAAATATGTTTAAGTTAAAATATAAAAAAAAGAAAGTGAAGATTTTATGATAATTATTTATGTATATCACCATTCGTATGATGTTTCATCGTTACAACTAAACAACTAGTTTACAACTAAACTAAACAACTTACTTAGCTATATCACTATATTGCCCGTACGTAGGGCGTCTATTTCTTTGGTTCAATCATTTCCGTATATCCAACTAGACTTAATATTCTTTTAATCATCCGGTTCTAGACGTTAACATCTTATCCTTATCTTTGTGTATATGTATATTCACGGTACCCATCACACAAGAAGTCCTAAATAATCCACAAGATTCATTTTCCCGGCGTCTTCTTCGGAATAATATTCTCATTTCAGCGGCCTTTGTATGTTTGCATTAATAATATCAATATCCGGAGCAGGCTCTAACAAATATTGAATTCTTTTTGATGATTTCGCTAATTGTTTTGGCGTAGAGTACTTTTCAAGCCTTCCTCAATTTTGCAAGCTATTCCCTGCGAGCAATGGGAGGTAAGATTGGGATTGGTACACAATAGATATGGATGATGAAGGTACTATTCAAGCGTGATGAAAATTTCGTGATTCGTAAAATCGAGCTGGAGAACGAATTGCTTTCGGCCACTCTGAAAGCGATAAATTGACCGAATGGGAATGACTCGATTGAACTGAATCCAACCATTTAGTAGAACGTTCGGTCGAACTGGCGCATCTTACTATGAATTCAATTTGGGAAATATTTTGTGATTGAGGTTCTTGTATCACTGGAAGCGAGAAAAATTATAAGAATTGTTAGTTTCAATTTCTATTTAGAACATCATTAAGGCAAATAATAAGTGTTATCATAAGTATGTACGAACCTTTGGATAAAGGACTGTTACATAAAGTCTCGTCCGTGGCCGAGGCATGTGTTTGACACTAACACCAAGGAACTAATTCCGAACTATTATATTCCTAACTTAGAAAAAATATCACTCAAGTATGTATAATCATACGGCAAAGCCGTTGCCCTCAGAATATATTCATACTTTCAATAAGAACTCTAGTAATTTCCATAAAAATGTTATGGATGAAAATAAAATACGAATAATAAAATGTATTTATACGCGTTATCTTCCGTAGATTTAGGATTCGTTGGAAATGTTAGCGGAGCGGATTACATAAATTTCCTGCAAATCCTCTTAGCTAAAGATTCGCCGATCGACTCGCACGAGTATAATAATGCGATGCAAGCATATTTCTTTCCCATCTTCATCTTTTCTTCTAAGTTGTTTGTCAATACTTGCTGTTGTTTCAACAGAGTTTGCTTTCCTAAAAGTACGGATGACTTTAATTCATGGATTATGGTAATTCACAGTCAGAGACGAGAGTTTTGGTCCTAATCTTTCAGGTGCTAGTACAGTGCACTGTTCAATGTTTACAATTTGTGGAAGCTCACAATTCACTTCACCAAGGTGTTCTATTGCTAGTGACGTATGTGGATGATCATTATTAGTAAACTGTAACATCGTTTTCAGACTTCCATAGACAATTTAATGTATTATACCTGATCATAATCGGACAGTAACCGTAGTTAAGTTTGGTATCATTTTTTTATGGACAGCTGCGATGACAGGTAGCGTTTGACCTTGCAGTGATAACTGATAACAGTGATAAATTAAGATAAGCTTAACAAATCGCTCAGTAATAAATAATTATATAATATAAAAAATATTTTTGCTCTTGCGGAAACGCTTTTGCCATCATGATTTTTCAACTTCTTTATTTATTTCCTATAAACATAGATTTATTTTACAAACCCAGGTGCTTCAGTATTTGTTTCTGATATTCTGTAGTGCTATATATAATAAAATACATATTGCGTTTGTACATTTACATACGATAACATTCATTTGTTACACTTCGAACCGGTAGAAGGAAATATTTCCACAACAAATTTCGAGTGCCCAACGTTCACTATGGGTACTCTAAAATAACAAGGGACTTCAATGGAAATATCCAACCGTACACGTGCGTTTGTGTACTTAAGTGACCCAATGTTTTCCCTTACATTTACCTCATCCTGTTAGTATACTATACAATAGCTTTTATGTTATCGTGCCAACATCCTAAAAAGACGGAGCATACAGTAGATAGGGAGTCTCAGAATGTCTCCAAAATTTAGGGGGAATTGTAATTTGAATACTTTAAAATTTTGTAATTGGCATTCTCCCATCAAAATAATAAACATTGCTCTATGTTCTGTGTAACAAATTTAATTTGAAATGATGAAGTTAATGAGTAAAAGCCAAGAATGCATAGAATTAATACGTGATATAATTATAGTGTACATCAGTTGATTGCCACGTCGTATTATCGGGCCAACGTTCCCGCTGTTAGATGAGATCCGGAGCCCACTGCGCATGCTGTTATATTGCGATGTTAACGGACAACACGGCTGTCGCAGATGTTAGATTTATGTGTGTGTATTTTTAAATCGGTGACTAATAAATATAGTAAGTGACTCAAATAGTGAAAAGGATCCTGAACAGTAACTACGATCTACGGTTTGTATAAGTATGAGGAAGCAAAGCTATTTGTATTAATAATAATTATTGAAATTATTAAAATTGAACGAAACCTAATATTGCACCTGTAATCTACGAAGGAATAAGCAGAGAAATGTAATATGGTCTCTGTGCCATTAATATAAATTTTTACTAGAAAATCTAAGTTAGAAAAATTCAATAGAATCCAACCTAAATACAACCTATACACAAATCGTATACAACCACTCGACTAATACGATAACGAGGAATTGAAGAACAAAAAAAAACCTCAACATGTCGAAGGAAATCACAACAAAACCTTACTAGGACACACGCAGTGATGACTACTCGTAGGTCGTCGCAACTATTCTGTGTTAATACAAGACAGCTTTAATACGAAATCATTGTAATTTCTACGTTCTGTTACATGAGAACGTACTCATGTAATACAACGTAAAATTATTTCAATAACTAACAGTACTTGTGGCTAGTAAAAAGTTATCTCGTGCATGATATTCAAAATATGAAAAATGTAATTTGGTCTGATAAAACAGAGCGATATCGGGCGTATTATTAATGTTATTTTATCTATTCGAATTGTTTATCGGTACGTCCCTAATGTAAGCACGTCATCAGTATCTGTGAGAGGTTCGGCCATTTTCACGCGCTACCGCGCCGCACGGAACGCTAAGCCACACGTCCAATATATTATAAAGAGTAAAATACTTCATGACACATTTCCAGCTGAACACGGGCAGTGATGGCGTTCATGGGGGACACCTATGTCCAGCAGTGGACTGCAATAGGCTGATGATGATGATGATGACATTTAAAACAATTTATATTAATGAGACGCTCTAATTATCTAGGTACTTACCTTTGAAAAAAAAATTGAAGTGCCCTGAGCCTTCTCATTTTTCTTTTCCTACTCTTCGTTTTCCTTCAATATTACTATTTTGTCCAAGAACAACTATAACAGAACAAAGGAGATGTTAAATAGGTCACAGTAGCTATGTACGAGTAACATGAATATGCGAACTCAAAATGAACTAAGCCCGTAAGGAATTGGTTGAAACTATTCATTAATTAATGTGACTACTTATTACATGTTTTTATATGAAACATTACAACGCCCAGTGGCCTAGCGGCAAAAATGTTTTGCGGTCGTAAAATTAACTTTTATCAGTTAGTTCTGAAACCAACTACGAGTATGTGGAGAAACGCTATTGTCACTCTGAGTTAAATTCTGTACACCTTTGTTGATATTTTCGTATACAGAGTCTTTATTTGCTACGTTGGTTTGAAAATGATGAAATACATCATCATCATCAGCCTATCTCAGTCCACTGCTGGTAATACCCGTAATCTCCACGCTGGGCATGCGGGTTGGAGATCGCAGGGCACGGCTACTCGCACCGCCGACGCTGCTGCCCGTCGGCGGCCAGGGCATTTAGCCGTGCCTATTTAGGCTGCGCTATACCGCAAT
>DWMG01005184.1:0-10385 GCA_018244855.1 Elbella merops | reverse complement strand
TGGCAACCTTGTCCATAGGCGTCGGCGCAAGATGCAGGGCTCGAGTGAGTCGCACGTCCGCCTCGGCCAGGGCGACCACCGCCCTGCCATGTGCCGCAACAAACTGTCGGTGCGCATCCGCTCCGGCTGCATCGACACGGCCACGCAACTGTTGCCAGCGACGTACCGCAGCTCTTAATCTAGCAGCATCATCTGCTCCTGCTCCACGAAGCTCTACACCTCGAGCAGACGCTATCCGACTATAAGAATCTTCCAATTTCTTTACATCTTCCTCTAGAGCTTCTAAATCTTTTATCACAGCTTTAGATACAGTTTCATCATCGCTTTCCCCTCGTTGCTTTCGCATCTCAATTTTTTCAACCCTTTTCTCGATGGAATCAAGTTTCTTTTCGACCTTAGGAAGTAATGAAACTGCAAGCTCAGCAGATTTGCGCACCTCTTTAAGGGCACTCTTCCGCTGTTCAGACATTTCACAGATATTCTTCCACTTCTTTTCAACAATTTCCACCCCAGTGTGCAGGTTCCTTAAGTCAAAGTTACCTTTGAGGACGTCCGGGTCATTAAATACGAGTTCACAGAGGTTCAGCGTTTCGCCAACTGCACCACTTTCGTTTTCGATACTCTTATGTATTTCATCGCGATCTTGGAACTTATCATCGATAGATTTCGTCGTCAGTTGCTCGAGAACAATCGACGCAGATAACTTAGATTCTATGGTATGTAATTTCAGTCTGATTTGAGTTAAACGCTCCTCAAGCTGTGATATCGTTTCTAGCAGCTCCTTAATCTTAGCAATTCGACCTCTGCCAGTCTCTTGAATTTTATGCCAACGCTCCTGTAAATCTTTTAGCCGTTCTTCTGTATTCATACTGTAAGAATTCTCGTCAATTTTGGAAAGATTGACAATTACGTCACCGGTTTCACAGAGCCAAGCGAATTCGCGCTCTTTCATGGCAGTTTCTGCTTGAACGTCAGAATTTAGTCTTCGGATTAAATCTTGGGGATCTAGAGCCCCAATGTCACTATTTGAACCAGATGTTTCAAGGCGGGATTCTACAATAGTTATCCATTCCAAGAACCTAGTCAATCGGGATTCAAAGATTGTGTAAATTTCTAGTCTTTCTTGTAATCGATGAATTACTGTGGAAAGTTGATGTTCTAAATCAGCCCTTTGTTGTCTTAATTGCCAAACCTTTTGGCTTACTATTCTTATATCCTGGGGAATCAGACACTCTTTTAGTTGCTCTTGGATGACACTCAGAGCTTCTATTTGAGTTTCACTTTTATCAATCTTTGCACGCAGCTCTATATATCTATCAATAGTCTTTTTCAGTTGGGGCCTGGAAAGGTGATTCTCATCAGAAGATGGCATAATTAGTTCTTGGGTTCGATTATACATTAAATGGAGATCTTCGGTTACGGTTTCGTACTGCTCTACAAGGCCAAGTATTCGAGTAAGGAAATCGCGCCACGTGTCCAGACTTGCTTGTAGGTTATCAACCCTTTTAACGATTCCCGCATATTCCATCCTTACTGATGTTCCATATGCGTCTTCGGTGAATTCTAGTACCTTTTTGAGATTTTCAAGTAGTTTTTCCGTCTGTTTTCTAAATTCCGGAACTTTAGCTGAGAGATTCTGTATCTGGGCCAGTATATTGATGATTCTCTTCATGTGAACGTATCGGAGCCTTAACGTCTCCTTGTCTCGTTCTACTTCCTTGAGCCATCTGAGGAGTTCAGTGTACCGTTGTCTGTAGTCATCCCATGCGGCAATTCGAGTGCAAATTTCTTCATGTCTTTCTACAATCCTAGCAAGAGTTTCATTGTGAAGATTTGTGAGAGCATCGAATTTGTCAGCTAGATCTCTATTCTTCATTTCTCTGTTCTCATTTATAAGTATAGATCTCTGTGATGCGAGGAGATTTCTGTGCACCCGGCATAGCCGACGGTGTTCTGTGAGGTTTTCGTAGTCAGCAGGAACTGAGCCCGATAGGAATGATTGCAGATCTATTAAGTATTCGTGCCATAACTTCAGTGCTGTCGCAGCATCACCCGATTTGACTAGAGCCGTCGACAATCTATGGTAGTGCAGGAAGGTATCCCTGAACATGGCCTGCCAGAGTTCTAAGATTTTCACTATGCTGTCCTCATCTAAAGCTTCTCTGTCTATGTCTGGAAGTTCAGCCTTGGCGGGGACGATCTCCGCCTCACTCTTGCCTAACGTAATTAAATTTTCTCGCAGCGCTATCAGTTTATCCTCTATGATTTCTACATCTTCCGTCACTGGCGTAAGATCCTGTAACAACATCGTCCGTATACTTAAGTCTATCATAAGATCACTAGAACTTGAATACAAAAAGTAGCGTTTAATACGCGCAGTACCATTTCGGAAGCAAATACGTGACTGGACATTAAATAAAACAGTTACAGGAACCGTTACGACCCCATAAGGAATTCAGAAGGGAATGACCCGACCAATGCATTATGACATGTGCCTCCTTTACAACCAGTTTTGGGATATATTCGAAGGGTCACGATCATTGCAGTGTTATAAAAAATGCTGTAAATTTAAACTTAACAAGGAAATTTGTAACTTGTTTATTCCTATTATTATTATTATTATGGTATTCCACAATTTAAACTAAATAATACTAATTCAACACTACTGAAATAATAACTTCAATGAATTTTTTTTAATAAAAGTTGATGACACCAACCTGTCTCATGTCGCAGAACAATTCCTTGGCGTGCTGTGCTTTGGCCCTCGCTAGCTGTCTAGCTTCACCCAGGTCCGCCAGCGCTTGGACGGCGCCTGCCATGAGCTGCAGCCGTCTGGCCAGCACATCAGCGTCCGCTTGCAACGCTCGAGACCCAGTTTCCGCTGCCACTAAAGCAGCCAGAGACCGAAGTTCCGCCACTCTTGGCTCTTGTTCCAGACATGCCTGTAAAAAAGTGATATTATAAGACACTCTAAAGACACATATTATTTTTTAAACCAGAGATGCTGACCATCCAGATATGCCCCAATAATTCTGATTGAATTTTAAAATTGGACGTTAACGAAAATGTCCGAATGATTTTGTGCAGTATTTAGTGTCCAATGTTTTTATGTAATTCTTAATTTAACATAATAGTAAATTTCCCGCCGCAAATTAGTCAAAATGAACCCGGTATGCTGTTTTATAACTATTTAATAATAAATTATTTTAAAACAATTTAACATTCAATAAAATATGCTACACTGTATTTGTATTTATGGAATTTATTCATTTGATATACGAGAATGGTATGAATGTGTGTGCGCACAAGTTTGAAATAAATTTGTAGGCGTACAAAAATAAAATAGTCATTTTCTTTAAAGACGGTACAAAGTCCGCATAAATGATAATTATGTACATGGCCATACTCGTACGATAGAGGTTAGGCACACAAATAAGACCCCATTGCGCTTTATCTAAGACGAATTCTAGTTCAAGGGCCGGTGACGTAAGTGTTTACCGGATTTGTGTGTTATTTATATACAACGAACACGTGTATATATGTATATCCGTATCTACATATGTACTTAAGTACATAGATGAATTTCCTTCTGTATGACAATGGTAGAATTCCATTGGCAAGTTCAAATTTATGATGATATGTATATTTTTAAATTGAGAAACACAATAAATACGACAATATTCATAGTGATCAATTTAACATTTTGTGGCGACGTTTGTGTTGTAGTGTTGTAGGTTCGATTCCGGCCCATTTTTATGTCATGAACACCAGCTGAATCTGCAACTGGGCGTAAAAATTATCCATACTTGTATATATACAAAATTATACATGTAATTTGTCTGTTATATGATCATGGTAGGCTCTTTCTACTTTAAGATCAGCCGTTAATAATCAAAACCACGATCAATAATATTATTAATGTGTTTTAAAAGCGTCTAAAATCAACTAATTAACGATTAAACGCTTGACCTAGAGGTGATAATAATGAGTCAACGAAACAGAATTTGTGGATGTTTCTCCATACCTCGGATGTCTTCGCGTGATAATATTCACCTCAATTTTAAGTCATGCGTCTCTAAATAGAAACACATTAGCATGATGATGACTTTCATGCGAACAAACCGATTTGCTATTAATTAATAGTTTTAAGTTTTCTAAACTCTGTCAATGAGAAAAATCTATACAAGCAATTTTTTTCCATCAAAATGCCGTTACATATAATATAATCGAGCTGGTATACCCATATAGTTTATTGGCATAGTGAGAATGTTCGGAATTTGTTAAATAAATGATTGAATTATTGGCGGTTCTCAAACATTCAGGCTAGACGTGCACAAAAAAATCAATTTAGAAATGTCCCATTCAATTGTTCCAACAGTTACTAGATTATTATAACATATTAATATCGATACTATTCCACTAACGAATGATTAAAAGGAAAATGTAAACCAAAATAGCAAATATTTCCACGGAATTTTTCGAACACGACTAATTAACTGGATCAATGGAATATATTGATTATAATTTAAATTATAGGTACATGTCTTTAGTTCCATCCTCCGGCTGACGACCACGCCACGTGCAAATAATACTGTTATCGGAAATTCTATTATGGCGACCACATCCGGTTGCTTTATTTGTAAAATGTTTCCTGTTTTAACTGGTGTATAGGACTATTTAACTTACTATTATTACGTTTTTACAACCACTTCAGCAACGATATTATCAGCACTCGGACTATTTAGAGAAACGTTAAAAATAATTCTTATTTTAAAAATTGTAGTGAGTGGCATATTATTATTATTCAATTGAAATATAATTAAAGAATAAAAGAAAAAAGATCGAAAGATTAATTATAGTTAATTCCAACATATTTAAATCCATAATTTAAAAAAAAAAAACTATAAAACCAAATATCAGAACATTAATTTATTCGTAATAACCGTTATGTATGACATACCGTTATGTATAAATGTAGATTAATAAATCTATCGCAGTAGATATTACTAGTTTTAAAGTGTAATACATGCGTTGCTTTTAACATTACGAGACATAACATAGATCGAAATGAAATTATGTTTTGTAAATTTTGTATATGTGTATGTCTTTCGGCATTGAAAATATTATGTTACGGTGACGTTATAAAATGTTTTAAAATGTAATTAAACGTTGGCAAACACTAAAACATTTACTGACAACTCAATATTCACTAATATAAACATAATGGTTACGTTGCTGGAAATTGTGACAAAATGGTACCTACATAACAACGGTTTAATAATAATAATGTTTTAAAATTTAATATTTTACAACGACGGCATAGCAACACCAATATAATTTTAATTATTAATCTGTGACTGAATTTAATTGATATTACTAATCTGTGGAGCTTATTACATTTATGTGGATAGTTTTCGACAACAAATAAGATATTCAAATATTTAAATTAAGAACAACAAGGACATCAAATTATACAAACGTAAACACTAAACATGTAGATATTCATTGAAATGTTTATTTATACAGTACACATAAATCCGTACAGATAACCAGCAATGGAAGGAATCCAACGTGTAAGTGGACGATCAATATTTGTATTAATGGACGTTAGCGCGAGAAACAAACCAGATCTAACAGATGGCGCTGTTTCCGCTTTGAGTGTTCCGATATTGCCAGAGCAATTAAGATAAACATCGTAATGTGAGAATATAAAAAGTATCTCAGATTATTATAAAACAATATAGGTTATTTTCACGCCCCAAAGATACGACAAACAAGGGGTCTTATCATAAGGCATCTATTTCTCCTAGAAAGCTATTACACAGAGAACAAAGTATAAAAGTGACAAGCTAGAGATGTGTCATAACAAATGCATGTCATAACAGAGTAAGGCCCAATAATTAAAATGTTATAATATAAACTGTGTAATATTTGTGTGAAGCCTGCCAACCCGCAATTGGCCAGCGCGGCAGACTATGGCCTTAACCCTCTCAATATGAGAGGAGACCCATATTCCAACAGTGGAATTCTAGTGGGTTGAAAAAAAAAATAAAAATATATATATATATAAACTGATTGACTGGAGCGCAAGCGGGGCTGAGAGAGAAGTCCTGAGTTTGATCCCGGGCCGGATGTTATTGTATAACTTGAAATTTCTAGTAGTAACTTGTAATTTGAATTGGGGCCAAGTGAATGGCTCTAGGCTCACCCTCTATTCCATACTAAGACGTAAACGTAACTGGCGAAACGTAGGAGTGTATCAAACCCCTCTGCCCATCCTTTCGTGGTACAGGTATGATGTTACGTTATAAAACAAAAAACTGCTATATTAACTCATGGCGGCTTAACAAGCGTGAGTTTTATCATCAGCCACACACCCGCGCCCACTTTCACTTCAATTTTGACGTTCCGCTGAGAAAGTTGAAAGTTCCCGAGCTCCGCGATCCTTTGCGACAGTGCAGTGGAGGTGATCGTACATCAGCTTTGTATATTTAAGCTATTTTAATGTTATCAATTACCGGTTTTCCGCGTTTTGGGTTCATTTATAGATCTGATGATAGTTACCGATTTTTTTATATAGTGTAGTTTAAAAATGAAATGTACAAGATTTCTTTATTCCATGTTTTTTTTTTAAATAGCTTTAATCCTTTCCTGGTTCTGAGAAAGGACCGTTTTAAAAATGGAATGATAAAACATGTGACAATGATGATCGTAGATATGCACAATGCAATCTGCCGAGTCATTAGTCAATTGTATTGACATAATTATTATAATTTATAATTGATTGCATCAACCACGCGCGATTCACGTGACATGGAATCTCACGTGACACGGATATTTCCAATCGACAACCAATTACAACCATTTGAAATCAATTGTGAATAATATAACTATACTGGATGACTATTGGAAATAAATTATGAATAATATATCTATACTGTTTGATTATTTATAAAACTTACCGCACAGTTTATCCGGAAATGTTTTACGACTGAATAATTCTATCGATATGTATATACTTTTAAATACAACCTATCAAAATAGCGTAAATATTTAATGATCACAATCGGACTGATTATTATAATCGTAACTGATAAAAGATCCAATCTGATATTATTATACATAAAACCATTAAAAACGACATCCAAATACTTTATTATATAATACTGATAATAAAAGAATGATTAATTTTACCAATTTTGTTGTTTCATTTAAAATCTATACACGTTATGAGTTATCGCCTCCGGTGAAGTACAATTAGTTATTTCTGTATCAAAACGTGCGTTCGACGGGTTTTTAGAATGTTTGTATTATAAAATGAATATTCACTGTACAAAGACTTAAATAGAGTGATGACTGTAGATGAAACATAGGTCGTTACCAATGTCACGTCAAACATTTCACTTGCGATGTTTTCTTCCTATGACTTAAAGGTGTGGCGTCATAAAAATAATACTTTTTTGTAAAAATTAAATTTTCCTTCATTTTGATAATAATCAAAATGTCAAAATATAATCACAGACTATAAATATAGTTATACGTATACGCAAGTTCAGGATTAATGAGTCTAGTTACGACTAGAGCGATCCTCGTCGGGACCTTGCCACATCCGGGGCGTGCATACGAAAAACAACTGGACGAGTTCCAATTTAATTGAATTACCCTATAAAATTTGTTTAATTTTTAACAAAAATCAATACTGACACGAATGGACGTTTCGATGAAAATTCGTGTAGAATTAAACTTTAATTTATTTTATGAATTTAATTTTAACATTCAATAATCGTGTGAAACAATTAAAACTCGGGTATAATAATTAAATTAATTATTCTCCCGAGATTTTTTACCAATTAATTGCGTTACATTTGACTTTATGTCAATCCATTATTATTGGCTGCTAATTTTCGCATTTCGATTAACGGATTATTGGCAAATAATACTGGCTTCATTTGATCGATTTTTATCGAGAATCTCGCTGATATTTCATAACTAATGCTATGAAGTTCTTCGTAAATATCACGTTGTAATACCTCTAAGTGGGTCACAATGGTAAGACAGGTTCATTGTTATTCAGTTGAAACGTGAACTAGAGCAACATTATAATTGGTTCGGGGCAGCGCAGGAACAAATAGGGCATCTTAGATAGACACCAAGGTTCTGACTAATATGACTGTATGACTGTATACCTACCTTGATAACATATGTGCTATCATGATTAGGTAATTTAAAAAAAATACTTTGTATTTTTTTAGGGGAAAGAAGTTGGCCTGGATCGCATCCGATGGTAATACTAGAGTTCCGTCTACCGCTATGGAAAAAATGCATTATAATATTTATACAGGCACTATTCTTTGTTTGGTATAATTCTATAATTTTTTTCTTTGTACATTCATTTTACATTGGCCTTTATTATTTGATAGCTTCGAGGTTATTTCGAATATGATAGTTTTTGCTTTGCACATTAATAATTTTTGCGGTCTTTATCTAAAAATAATTCTTTAAATAATACTTTTTATATCCTTTATTTAATGATTTTTTTGCATTCTTTATTTTCTTTATTTATTAGCAATAATAAATTAAAAGTTACATTTTCATCAGCAATTTATTTTTAGTTCACAATACATTAACACAATTAACGATTAGTGAACAACAATGCAAGTAGCCCACGCACTAGTAGTATCTAGATACGTTCGCACGTTATTTTTGCGTGTACATTAAGAATTTGGCACTCGTCCTGAAGCATCGACGGTTACATCATCGTATGTCTGGTTTAATTAGGTTTTTGTAATGAAAAGCATACTTTCTGACGTCATCCGACCATTTTGGATACGCGTAGTTGGTACACAGTGGAGTAGTGTGATGTTTCATGGTCTAGACCGCCAGCGGTTGTGGGAGAGATCACTGCCCAGGAGCGAGGAACCAATATATATTTAAGAACCATTATTAGAGTTATATCACAAAACTAAGATGTACATAATGTAGAAAATAATAATATACACTCAGGTAAAATACAATTGCACCAAATAAAAACGAATGTATCAAAATAGTTACATTACCAAAACATTTCTATACATTTTAGGTTTGTATAGGACAACCTTGTTGATTATACTGACACTATACAGTTTTATCGCACATCAGCCTCAAAAGCTACATATATTTCAGACTATACCGGAGTCATACAGTTCTATTGATACGCAACATCACGCGTGTAATCCCCGAAGGGGTAGGCAGAGGAGTATAGTAGGTACGTACACTACCACGTTTCACCAGATACGTTTACGTCCCATGGAATAGATAGTGAGCCTATTGCCATACACCGGGCACACATACAGACTCCGAGTCACTACTAGAAATTCTAAACTAGAAAAATCCGCACCCGATCCGAATTAGAAAAATCCAATAGCACCCGACCCGGGATCTGCCCCAGGACCTCCCGATCGATAAATTCAAATTCAAATGTCATTTATTTAAAATTGGTTCATAAGAACACTTTTTGTACGTCAAAATGACGCTACCACCGCTTCGGAAGATGCCTCGCTATGGAGAAGAAGCGGCGAAAGAAACTCCATAGGTGTGCTTGTGCATATTTTAAAATGGGTACATACTTATATTAAGATATTACAGCATGAGCTAATTTATTGTGGAGCTGGAGTTAGATCACACCAAGCATGTTTATCATTTAAATAAGCATTTACTTTATAATAAGCTTTTTTGCAAAGATTTCCTTTAATGATAGATTTAAATTTTTTATCTGTTACCACCATTATACCACCATTATTCACCAGTTCCGTTCCACGTCATAGCCTGAAAAAGGGGATGAGCCTATCATCATTTGCCGAGCAGAAGTCCAAGCTCCGAACTAGAACTTTTAAGTTAGAAAAACTTAATAATACCTGACCCGGTAATCAAACCCAGGACCGATCGTTGAGCAGTCGCGTTTGCAACCACTAGACTAACAAGACGGACCTACGTGCGTGGAAAGTTTCAAAACCAAGTAAAATCCAATTCGTTATAGTAGTTACTTAAAGTTTTTCTTTTTTAAAGAGAGGTCTCTACAATGAGGTTGTTCTTAAGAAATCGCTCTTTCAGAGATAATTCCATTATTTGCAATTAACCTACTTTCCTAACTTTGTTACATTATTTATTTTCATCATCATCATCATCAGCCTACTCCCGTTCACTAGTGGACATAGGCCTCTCCAATGGCACACCTTCGTACCCAACCACTGCCAGCCACTTTCCACTTTTTTTTTTTTTTTTTCAACCCATTAGAATTCCACTGTTGGAATACGGGTATCCTCTCATATTGAAAGGGTTAAGGCCATAGTCTGCCACGCTGGCCAAGTGCGGGTTGGCAGACTTTTTTTATTTTATAAAGTGTTTAT
>DWMG01005183.1:0-10385 GCA_018244855.1 Elbella merops | reverse complement strand
TTGTTTTATTAAACTAAGCAAGGTTAACGACAATTTTAACCCAATTAAAAAAGATAGAATTTTATATCTATCTTTTTTCTTATTTTTTAGAAATTTTATACCAAACGTTTATTTTGCGCGCTCTTATTTTGATAAAATTGTTGATATGTTATTATTGATTTTTCCTCGGTTTTATATTATGTGCAGTTTTATTGTATGTATTATTGATAAATGTTATATTCGATAATAATAATGCCGGGGCAGTTGCCAACGCAATTGTTTCAACATCAACTAAGATATTATTATAATAAAACATTACTAATCATCTCCTGTAAAAATATCTATATTGACGCCATAAATATTATTTACAATTTCATTATATTCTTATCATTTTATTGCACAATTAATTTAGTGATAATTATTAAAATATCAATTTTTCCCCATTTTTAAGATTAAAATTGTAAATAATTTGCCCTTTAAAAATATTTATTTTTTTTTAAAATAAGTTATAGTTACTTATTAAATTATAATCGAAAGTATAAATATTAAATTTGAAACAAATTTAGCACAATAATATTAGTGATAATTAATGCAAATAAAATTATTATCTAAATCCTTTTTTGTACATACTAAATTTGGTATAATTAATTTATTCAAATGGGTGATTATATGGGAAATAACAAGTTTAATTATTATAATTGAGCAAATAATAAATGGGGGAAAAAGTGAAAAATGTCACAAGCTACTAAGCGACGGTTATTAACTTTATTAGGAAAAATCCACTATGTTCCATTATGAAAACCAGTTGATATTACAATTGACTTAGATACTCAACAATTAATTATTCCAAAAAATCTTGCTTTTTTAGCACAAAAATATCAATTACCACAAACAACATATTATCTTTTTAAATATAATAATATTAATAACATTATTCTAGAATGTAATTACATTATTAGTAATTATTCAAAAATTATTGAAGCCAAAATTGATCAAAATTTTGTTTCATTAAAATGATCATTATCATATGGTGCTTACTTTTTTAAAGAAATTACTAATTATATCATAAAACAAGATACAATCTTAGAAACTTATCGGGAAACAAAAAATAGAAAGCAACGATTATTATTTCGTTATCAAAACCAACGTGCATTTAAGAAAAGTAAATGAAAGGGAGAATAAATTTTAATTAAAATTCGATTAGATCTGTTAATGGTTAATAATAATTTAGCTCATTCGCGCGAAAAAAATAAAGCAATGATTTTAGCAAAAAATGTTTTAGTTGATAATGTCACGGCTTTAAAGCCGGGCGAGCTAGTAAAAGAAAATAGTATTATTAAATTACGTGGCGAACAATTAAAATATGTTTCTCGGGCAAAGGAAAAGTTAGCTAAAAGTTTAACTGCCTTTAATTTAACCGTTAAAAACCTAGTTTGTTTTTACATTGGCGCTTCAACTGGTGTTTTTTGCTGATTGTTTATTACAAAATAATGCTAAAAAAGTTTATGCTGTCGATATTGGTACAAACCAATTAATTTGAAAATTACACAATAATCCGCAGGTTATTTCATTAGATAAAACTAATTTTCAATATGTTACTAAAAAATTATTTTCCTCTGATGAAATTGAATTTGCTTGCTGTGATGTTTCTTTTATTTCATTAGATAAAATTATTTCATCTTTAAAAGATATTTTATTATTAAATAATTATGCTTTTTTCTTAATTAAACCACAGTTTGAGATTACAAAAGAAGCCGTTAAGAAAGGAAAAATTAATCATAAAGAAAATCACACTATGGTGTTATTAAAAAATCTTTACCTTAGGTCTTAATAATGGTTTTAGTGTTATCAATTGTGACTATTCTCTAATTTTGGGAAATAAAAAGAAAAAATTGAATTTATTTGTTTATTACAACGAACAATAAATCCGATTAATTATATTGTCGACTAAGTTATAATAACAATAATTGAAAATTATTAAAATAATGTATACTGTAAAAATAAACGATAAAAAATTAAAAAAGTTATAACAAATTAAAAATAAAAATCAATAATTACAAAAAATAACAAAATAAAAATATTATTTTTAATATTTATTTTCAAAATTATAAAATTAAACATAATAAAAAATAGATTTTATTAATATACAAACATTAATTTAATTTGAAAAAATTTTTTTAAAATGTTGTCTTGATATAAAATTTTCCAAACAAGGTCTAATTGTAGTATTTAATATATTTAAAATAAATTTTAATATACTACGAATATTAATTAATGGCTAATTTTGACCTAATCATCACCTTATATCTCTATTTATTTTTTCTACTAATGCTTTCTGGCGGGGTTGGCCGGCATTATAGACTGAACCCTATTTTTAGTGAGTATTAATAAAAAAAGTTTATAAACTTTTATTTATTATATCTTTTTCTTTACGACTTGAATATCATTTATTTCATTTTTTAAAATCATTAATATATTCATCATGCTATAAATAAATATTGTTATGAAAAAATAAGACTGCACCCCAAAAAGTAAGTAAAGAAAAAAATACTTTGCTAAAATTTTAAAGGGGGTGCATTTTATATGGAAATAAAAGGACAAAAATTTAAAACATATACAGCAGAATTTCGGAAAAATATAGTCAAAGAAATTGAACAAACATCGCTTACTTATGTTGCACAAAAATATAAAGTAAATATAAAAATAATTGATTAATGACAAAGAAATTTTAAAAAAGGAGTTTTAAATACACGAAAGGGTTCAAAAAAACCATTTGGGAAAAAAATTTAAAATATTATAAAGTTAGGTATAAATTATTTAAAAAGATTCATGACTTTTACAATTAAATAAACGAAAAATTATATCTTTTATAAAATAAAATCGGGTTAAATATTAATTAAAATTATTTCTTGATGTAACAGGGTTAAAGAGAAGTTATTGAGATAAATATAAAAATTATTCAAGTAATAGTAAGTATAATTAATCATTAAATAATATTGTAAAAGTCTATGAATAAAATTTAAAACAATTTGGATATCGTCGAATAACTAAATATTTAAAAGAAGATTATGGAATTATTTATAATGCTAATAAAGTATTACGAATTATGAATGAAAATAATATCCAAGCCGCGAATATGTAAAAAATGCGCAGAAAAATATTAAGAAAACAAACAAAAAATAAAAATATAATTAAATATACTGATTTAGTAAATCGTAAATTTAATAGTATTAAAGAAAAATTTAAATTTTTATTTACTGATGTAACTTATTTAATTTGAAATGGTAAAAAACATTATCAATCAAAAATAATTGATGGATATACAAAAGAAATTTTTGATGTACAGTGATCAAAATATAATGACAATAAAATTGTTATGAACAATTTAGATGCTGCAATTAATAAAATTAAAGAAATAAAAAAAATCTTAATGGCATAATAATTCATTTCAGATCATGGTTTTCAATATACATCAAATATATATAATAACAAATGTATACTTAATGGAATTATAATTTCTATTTGTAAAAATTATAATTGTGCTGATAATATTGTTATTGAAAGTTTTCACTCTTTATTAAAAAAGCAACAATTAATTAATAATAATATTTATTTATCGCACGATGAATATATTAATTAATGTTAAAAAATGAAATAAATGATATTCACAAGTAGTAAAGAAAAAGATATAATAAATAAAATTTTATAAACCTTTTTATTAATACTTACTAAATAAGGTTCAGTCTATATTTCATGCCTTTTTTATTTTGTTAAATAAACAGAAAATCCTTTTGTTGATTAATATTTTGATATTTATTAAGAATATTTATAATTTAATTTAATTATTTAATTCGCCACCACCCACCACCTGAGTTATGCGGATTGCGATACATACTAAAATTTTATATTTAAACAGAATTTATCCCCCAACGGAAGTAAAAAAATTTACCCAGTTATTAATTACGCTTCATCCATCCCTACAAAACTTTATATAAATAAAATAACCTTTTGGAGTTCCAACCATCTTGTTTTTTAGTGTCCAATATTGTTTTTTGGTTTAACAACACTCTTTTTATGAAAACAAGCAAAAAACACGAGATCTGATATTTAACAAATGATTAATCTTGTCGAGAATTAAAGAAATAAATAGGATAGTAACTCCAATCGCTTTCACACTTTCTTAAAGCTTAGCGCCACAGATTGGTTGTCCACCTTTAAGCGTCAAGATATTAAATTTTAAGTTCTGCATTATTAATCGTATAATACCTTTATTGAAAGGATTTATAAAAAATATCATTTATTTTGTGTAGGTAAAACATAATTTAATCTGTTTTTATGATAAAAGTTATAAATTTAAAGATACTATCTGATGAATAATTCAAATAAATTTATGTTTTTTAATATAAAAAATAAAAAACAATCTAACAAGAGTTTTTGGCCTGTTAATCGCACAGGGCGCCCCAATTAAAAATTATATTTTTAAAAAAGTTAAATTTTTATAAATTTTTTTATCATTTAGTAAGCAAAACTTAAATTTTTTCTAATTACTTAATTTTATTAAAAACCTAAGAATAATGAATACTGTCTTTACTTTCTAACTTGTTAAAATATTTTAATAATGTTTTAAAATCACTATCCACTTTATCTAAATTAAATAAAAATTTTATTTTGTTCATATGTTTACACCTTTTTGTTGTAAAGTAACATTATTTGCTAATTAAAATAATCATACACTATATTATATAACTCATTTTATTAAAAAATAATATTTTTTATAATATTGTAAATTATTTTTGAAAATTGTTTAGTTACTTAGTATTTAGTAAATAATTTACTTAATGATTGAATTTTAAAAGGTGGTAATTAACTTTAATTTATAGTAATATTACATCTAGGAGGTAAAATGTTGTGATTGAAGTGACGGTAAGAAAAACAAGCAAACAAGATAATAATCATTATTATTTCACTAAAACTTTATCATTTAATAATACAATTGGAGAAAAACGTAATCAAGAATCATTAAACCATATTATTGCTCATGCAATAGCTTCTTTAAGAGTACAACGAGGATTTTCTTGAGAGAATATTAATGAATGTATTAAAATTAAAAATGTTTCAGAAAAAAATAAATTAATACAAAATAATTTGTTTTAAAATATCAATAATTAATATTAGCGAAATAAAAAAATTAGAGAAACTTGTTAATATTATGTCATATGTTAACAAATATTGATGATTTTTTTAAATAATTTTAAATTAGAAAGACAACGAAGGGTTAACAATTTAATTAAGAAAATATAACAAATTTATTGCTTTATTATATTTTCTAGTTATAATTAATAATGTTAATTTAGTTTAGTGGTAATTTTTATGATTGAAAAAATTAATGTGGCTAAAATTGCATATTTAGTTAATTCAGCAGTAATTACAATTCCTGGGGTCGCTGGATTCACAAAGGTTGATGATACTAAAAATAATGGAGATAATGTGATAATACTACTTAAAGATTACTCACAGTCAATTAAGTTGAGACAAGCTGGTCGTAATTTTTATATAGAAATCTTTATTATTTTGCTAGAAGGAGTAAATATTAAAGATATTGCCCAAGAAATACAAATTAGGATTAAATATGAATTAGAAAAACTGGATATTTATTCAAACGATATTATGATTTATGTGAATGTAAATATTCAAGACTTATTAATTTAGGTAGGAAATTTATTAAAATGAGATATTTGAATGATGCAAGATTTACAATTATATCACTTAGGAGAACTAAAAAGGGAAATTAATTGATGAAAAATGTAAAGGTAATAGAAATGGAATTTAATGCAAAATCTTTTAAAGATTCACTGATCAGCGGTTATAATAATTTATATAATTTTTATCCAGAAATTGATAAATTAAATGTTTTTCCAATTCCCGATGGCGATACTGGAACAAATATGAATTTAACGATGACTAATGCTGTTAAGGAAATTAATGAACTCAATTCGGAGTCAATTAGTAAGGTTGCTGATGTTTTTGCTCGAGGCTTAATTATGGGGGCTCGTGGTAATTCGGGTGTTATTTTGTCACAGATCTTTCGTGGTTTTGCCAATGGTTTAAAAGAATTTGATGAATTAAATTTTGATTCAGTTAAAGCGGGAATTTCACAAGCAAATGAGGTTGCTTATAAAGCGGTAATGAAGCCGGTTGAAGGAACAATTTTAACTGTAATTCGCGAAACCGCGGAACATGTTTCAACATTAGAAAAAGAAATTTCTGTTCCAGAGTTATTCCAAAAAATTGTTGATTTTGCAACTGAGTCATTGAATCATACTCCGGAGTTACTACCGGTTTTGAAAGAAGTTGGTGTTGTTGATTCTGGTGGTTTTGGTTTATTAAAAATATTTGAAGGCATTACAGAATATTGAAAAACAGGAAAAATTGTGCCACAACGAAAAAAACGGGTTGAAAATACTGGCGAAAATGTTGTTATGGATTTACAAAATGAAGAATTTGGTTATTGTGCTGAAGCAATTGTAATGTTAGATAGTAAGCATATTAATAAAATTAATGTAATGCAAATTCGCCAAACATTAGAAGATCAAGGTGGAAAATCAATTGTTGTGGTTGTTGATAATGATATTTTAAAGGTTCATGTCCATACTTTACTTCCCGGTTATATTTTAACTTTTTTACAACAACACGGCGAGTTTAAGAATATTAAAATTGAAAATATGAATTTACAAGCATCCAAACATGTTAAAACAATTAAAATTGATCGACAATTGAAAAATCCTGCCGCTATTATTGCTGTAACACCATCAAATGGCATTGCCAATTTTTTCAAAACTGATTTAAATATTCAATTTACGGTTAATGGTGGAGCATCAATGAATCCATCAACAGATGATTATTTGAGTGCAATTGAAGCGGTTGATGCGGCCGATGTCTTTATTTTGCCAAACAATAGTAATGCAATTTTAGCAGCACAACAAGCGGCAAAAGTTGAACGTAAATCCAATGTCTATGTTGTGCCAACAACATCAATTCAAGAAGGAATGGTAGCAGCTTTATCATTTGAACTGGGAGAGACACCGAAAAAGATTTATTCAACATTAAAAGCAAGTCTTAAAAATGTGACAAGTTTGTTAATTACTGTTTCATCAAAAACAACTTCAATTGATGGTGTTAAAATTAGCAAAGGAGAATATATGGGAATTATTAATAAAAAAATTATTTGTTCATTTCCAACCTTATCACGAACAATGAAATACTTGTTTGACAGAGCAATTACAAAATCAACAGAAATTGTTACAATTTTTGCTGGTGAAGAAGCAGAAACATGCGATATTAATGCAATTCGAAAATATTTAGATGAAAGTTTTGATGTTGAATATGAATTTATTGATGGTGATCAAACATTATACCCGTTTTTAATTGCTGTAGAATAAATAAAAATAATAAAATGAATTTAAGTTTTTTATTTATTTATCTTGAAATGAATTATTAATATGATAATATAGTAGTGGTTTATATTTTATGGCACTATAGCCAAGATGGCCAAGGCATGGGACTGCAACTCCCCGATCGTCGGTTCAAATCCGACTAGTGCCTCCATTTAAATTTGCCAAACATTTAAATACTGCTTTTATTTATTATGCGCCCATAGATCAATTGGATAGATCGTTTGACTACGGATCAAAAGGTTGAGGGTTCGAATCCTTCTGGGCGCGCCATTTATTTAAATGTTATTTTTTTTCGGAAAGTAGCTTAGCTTGGTAGAGCGCTCGGTTTGGGACCGAGAAGTCGCAGGTTCGAATCCTGTCTTTCCGACCATTTTTATACTATTTTGGATCCGTAGCTCAAACCCGCCTTTCTCGCAGGAAGTCGACAGTTCGATACAGTTTCGTGTCCACCGTTAAATTTAATAAATCAATTAAAATTTATATAGCGGGATAGCTCAGTTGGTTAGAGCGCTCGGCTCATACCCGGGAGGTCAAGAGTTCAAGTCTCTTTCTCGCTACCACGGACCCTTAGCTCAGTTGGTTAGAGCATCCGGCTCATAATCGGGTGGTCACTGGTTCAAGTCCAGTAGGGTCCACCATTTATTATTTAATTGCTTTTCGAACAATTTTGGAAGATTACCCAAGCCTGGTTGAAGGGATCGGTCTTGAAAACCGACAGGCGGCGAAAGCCGCGCGAGGGTTCGAATCCCTCATCTTCCGCCATTTTTCAAAAAAACTTGCAATTAAAAGTTAAGTTATGATAGTATTAAAATTGTGGGGTGGAGCAGTGGTAGCTCGTTGGGCTCATAACCCAAAGGTCGCAGGTTCAAGTCCTGCCCCCGCAACCAATGGTCTTGTAGTGAAGTGGTTATCATGCCTCTCTGTCACAGAGGAGATCGCGGGTTCAAGTCCCGTCAAGACCGCCAATCGTGGTTCAGTAGCTCAGTTGGTAGAGCATTTGATTGAAGCTCAAAGTGTCGGCAGTTCAATTCTGTCCTGAACCACCATTGAATTTAGTTAAAAATAATCATAAACTCTAAATTAATCTTAGATTATTTTAGAGTTTTTTATTTTTGTTATATAATTAATAAAGGTGTTGAGAATTTTTTCAAGATTAATAAAAGATACAACCTTTTATTTAAAATGTGAATAGTGAAATTTTGCGTTAAATGAAGGAAATTTTAAATATAAACTACACTTTGTATTAGATAGTTATCAGAAAAAGATGAGAACCGAGAATTTCCGTAATTTTAAATATTGAATTTTTAAACGTTGAATTTTAAAAAATTTTTCTTATACCCAAGATTTTATTCATCGGTTTTATAAATATCAACGGAAATTAGGTTTATCGCTAACTGGTCATGAACAAGATTTTATTTATAATGTTGAAGAGGTTAATTTTACATTATGATGACCCTTAAAATTTTTACCAGCGGCATTTAAATTACAAACAAAGGATAAGTGCCATTTTAAAAAATGTTGTTAATATTCATCTTTTTACAACCCATAAAGATATTAATTTTTTTGTAATGGTGCTTTATTAATTACTAATAAGCGGTTTATTGTTGATAGTTTAGATAAGAATAATAATAAGAAAGTAGTTCATTTTAATTTAACAGGTATTTAAAATGTTGAATTTATTGATATTGGTGTTAAAATTACGGTTGGAAAGCAAACTTATTTGATTCAGGAAAATAATCATATATTAATTTTAGCGTTGCTTTCGCGTTGCTTTCGGCGCAAGAAAGTTACCTTTGATCTTAAAAAAATAACACTAAATTTTAAGTTTTAAGATAGAAAGATGGGAAAGACAAAATGAGGTAGTAGGAAAAAAAATAGGTTTTTCCCGACTACCAAATTTGTATTAATATGGTGTTTATTGCCATTGAGAATTGAACACTTAACCGCATTCCAATTTAGTTTTTGCTTCGGAAAATATGAGTGTTGGTGACATTAATTATTCATCTCAAAATGACCATATAACAACACGACAAAGTCTATTGCCTTGCCTGCCTATGCTAAATCATTGGCTAATTTAACAACTTTAAAGAAAATGTTTCGTACTTTTCAAGGAGAAGTCGTTGATTTAACAATGATAGATTTAGAAGCATATTATACGCAGTTAGAAGTTGATGCATCACTAGATAAGGTTATTATAGAAAAAGTTAAAGATAAAAAACTTGCAAAATTAAAAGAAGAAATTTTAGATTAGTTAAAAAAATTAATTGTTATGTCATATATAACAGACCGAGAAGTGGTTGATATTAGTAATTTTGTATCAAACAACAGTAATGTTTATGACATTAAAAATTATGATAAAGATAATTATAGTTATCAAATTTTTCTTCAGAATGATGAACATAATCCAATTGGTGGATATAGGGGTGTGGTTGCAACACATCCTAAATTTCTATTTTCTGTTTCATGTTCAATTGAAACAAATGATGGATTATATTTTTTTGTTGTATAATTTTTTACAATGAAAAATTATATCATATAAAAATCAATACAGAACCCCCGCCAAAATTAAAGCATTATATATTCAAATAAAAAAGTAAATTAAGAATGAGGTATTATTATGCCAAAAGTAAAAGTTAAAGATGTAATTATGTTTTTGAAAATATTTGGAGTTTCATCATTGTTTTTTGTTGCAGGAATTACTATATGTTTTATAGGAGGAAAAACACTGGGTATTTCTTGACCATCATATGTTATTGTTTCAACAACGCTTATTGGTGCAGGAATTATAGTTTTGATTATTGAAACAATTAGATTTATCAAAATGCGTCATTTACGATGAACCGGCAAAAAACAACTATTGTGGGATTGTTTTTTTTTTTTTTATTTTTTATATTAAAAAACATAAATTTATTTGCATTATTCATCAGATAGTATCTTTAAATTTAGAACTTT
>DWMG01005182.1:0-10386 GCA_018244855.1 Elbella merops | reverse complement strand
GCCAGTGATGAGGCAGTCAGCGTGGCAAAATTCTGGGCTAAAACCATTTAGGGACCTATCACAGAATGTGTTTGTCAAGAAAGAAGAAGAAAAATAAAAGAAAAAAAAACTTATTAGATAATAATGTAATAATTTATAATTTGCAATGTAAATAAATTATACATACCGATAGTTAACCTCAAATCTATAAATGCACTTAAAACAGTATATTAAACCCACTTTTGTCACTAATATTCAAAATAAATATTTTTACTGATAAATGATCAATAAATATCTATCACCGTCATAAATACGATTGAATTAATATAAACGCCAATATATTTTTTATTTATTCACACTTATTATTTGTGCTGATACGACACACGTGTTTCCAATACAAAAAAAAAATGTTAGCAACTAACTTTAGACTGTTGCTTTTTTCTGTCGGTGTGTGCGCATCGTAAAAATTCATTCTCATCATTTTTCCCAATCGCGCCAAAAGAAATATATCTTCAAAAATCTAGTTTTTTTATTTTATTTCATCAGTCACGTGCTATATTTAGAGATCTGAAGGATAAAGAAATACAATGTACATTTCTATAATCCAGCCTTTATTTTTCTTGCTTGAAAAATTTTGAATTAACATATTTAACTGGCACGATAAAATATCCTGACGTATAAAATCGTGAGCGTATAAAATAGTTGCGGTAACAATGATTTAAAAAATAAATATATGACATATTTTACTTTACTATATTTGTCTTTACCACTAAGTATAGGTAACGATTAGCGTATAATGGCGCTCACTCGGGCAGGTCTTTGTCCAGCAGGGGACTGAAATAGGTCGATTTATCATTATCATAATCATCATCAACCACTTTATTATTTCTTTGCGGTACACTCAGAACGAGAAGTGGTAAGGACTTGTTAGTCAGTTTCCTGAAGATGGTTATTATCATGAATATATCTACCGGTTAATATGTTATTTGTAAAACAATATTTTAACTCTTACATGTTATAGAAAGCCGATGATGGCAACCTCACTTGTAAATGTAAACAAACACCCAGAAACAGACGCCGTCACCTATTGATATACAATTGTACGTACGTGGTGTGGTACCTTAACCGCATCCTGAAGACAGAAACACAAATTGTGTTAATAATGTTTCACTTTATGTAAGCTCAGCGTAGACGGTGCTGTTGCCCCTGGCGAATCGATACATATTTATTTTAACACGTAATCATATAAGACAATTTACCTGTTCATGACAGACTAAATTGTAATATTTTGACTCTCTCTCAGTTCGAGCCGTTTTTCTCACTGCCAAGGATCCTGATAATTATCGTCTTCAAGTTTTTTGTGCACATGGGGCACATCATGTTCCTGTATTTCATGGTTTTCAAAGCATCATGAACAGTGAAGTTCTGTCTTGTGTTAATCTACTCGGAGCATCGTGTCTTCGTGTGCTGGACAGATAGATCTCTAAGGAAAGTTTTTGCTTACAATCCCTTCTGGGCATATCAACATGTCGGGTTTAATACAATACAAGTATATGCATAATGTTTTATTATATGTTAGACTGAGCTGAACAAGCATTGTGTTGTTCTCAACTAAACCGAAATCTACAAAGTTGTAGGCACATTAGCTGCTCGCACCGGCCGAGTCGTTGCCCGGAGCAACAAGTTATCGATTCGTCTGATCTGTTCAGCTAATGGGTGACCCAGATAGATTTATACAGCACACAGATGTAGCCAGATACTATAGTTACTACATACATTTAAAATTTATAAAAACCTAGGTTCATATCATGATCATATCATCACCGCCGTTAAGATTAGGCAGTGAGCACCGCGGGCCAAATACATTATCCTGATAGGTTTGACGTCAGTACTTCTTCTACTTTCGTTATTCTCATCAGATACGCACGCCGGTTTCGTTACTAAGTAATGTTCATTGTTCATCATTAAAACTTTATTATTCCACTGTTTGAGTATCGTGTCAGAATAAGAAGGCCATAGTCTGCTAAGCTGAAAAATGCGAGTTCGTAGACTTCCCACGGTTAAGAGAACATTCCATCGTATCTAGGTTTCTACGTGATCTATTCTTTCTCTGTTATTAACAAAATTGTATTTTCTGCATTGCTCGGTTTGCGAGGATACTTATTATACTGTAAGCTATATGCGTCAATATTTTTCTGACAAAATGGTTACCAAATGACTTGAAATTATTTGCAAAGGAAGAATTCCTTCAGATATTAAAGTAACTTAATTATTAAACGAAATTATTTTAACGTAGCATTTAAAAAACTATGTGCTGCAACATTAGGACTTTATACTGAAATAACACACAGACAATTTAATTTTATATACATGTATGGAACATAATCTTAGAACATTTCGATAGGGTAAATATAGATGAAAGAAAATTATATGGACAGGTCGCTCTATTTACAAATAATGGACTTAACAAAGAACTTTTGTAGTCCCGGTCAGAACACATTGTTACCGTGGGTTGGAGGTAAATGGATTATTTGCGGTTTGTACTTCGGAAAGGACAGCACGATGTTATTATTACTGTGGACTCTCTTACTATCAGCTTTGTAAGTCTAACAAAAGATTTAAAGTGGATTAAATTTCATGTATGTTTTCGTACATAAAATACAATATCTAAAATATTGTATAAGTTACATTACTTTTTAGCATGACCAAAATATACTGGAATAGTCCAGACATTTTACTGCCAAGAGATTGAGTTTAGTTAATACTTTTGACATAGTTACGGGCACGAACCAGCAGCGGCCTAAGAGACTCTGATGATGATAACGCTGACTTAAGCGTTTCTTGTCTTCTTGGAAAGACTTCGAAATGTATTTTTTTCCAGGACATTCATACTGCTGACGATATTCTCGCAGTGCATGACTGAGGTGAACATACCCACCGTGGCCTGGAGGAAGGGCAGCGGCCTCACCATTGTTTGGTTTCCGCTATTCAAGCTGTTTCCGGTTAGTTCGGTTTCTTTAATATCATGTTTCGTTAATTTTATGCCTTTGATTCTACGTCTTGGATACATAATTCTCAGTCTTTAATTAGAAACAATAATAAGAAATAACAACTGATTGCTCCTTAAGACATGTAACAGATTGAGGGTATTTCGATAGAAATCAATAAATACCTTACCAATTTAGTAGGAAAGAATAAACACTCTTCCAGTCTGTCTCTACTATAATTCTATCTCGTAGGCTATAAAGAATCATCATCGTCATCATCTCATTCAATGATCTACAGTTCGAAAAAGGTTTTTTCTCAGAAAGAGTTAAGGGCATAGTCTGCCACGCTGATCAAAATTGTTATATAGATTAACAGTAGTATACAGTACAGATTATGATATTTGAACCTAATAAATTTATTTTCTGTTTCTGAAACAAATGTTACGTCTAAACACGATCGATCTGAAACCATTGAGTATATTTACAAGCCAACTCAAACAACCCACACAAAACCTTAGTTTTGAATTTTAATGTTGTTTTCATCTCTGAACTTTTGTAGCCAAGTATTTTATTAAAAATTAAAATTATTTTACGATAGAGTTTCTAATAAACCAGTTCTATCCGAAGTTGTTCTTTACTTTATTACTTAATAGAATAATATATAAAGTTAAATGTCTTTGTACGTTGAAAATAAGTATTTTAATAAACAGTTGGTAGAATTAAGTGTTTCTGTTCGTGATTTCTCTACAAATTACGTAAAATGTAACATCTTAACAATATGTTCTTATTTTATTTCATCGTCCTATTTGATCGCAAGGTTATGAGCGTATAAAGACACAAAGGACAAGTAATTAGGATTTGTGAAATCTGAAACGTTTTCGAGAGCATAGCGATATCTGAAAACGTAACACTATACTAATTGCAAAGTAAATTGAGTTAAAGAACATTAATGTATACCTATACGTATGTATTGTATTTTCGAAAAACATATTATATATTTTTTAGTAAATACCTACTACTAATAGTAATACTATTTGTAGTAAAACTGAATACCGTTTCATGTTAGGACTTGAAAGATCTAATGTATTTTATTAGCAAGTAATTTTTATATCTACAGTCATTGTCATTTCCGAATGTGTTAAGCCTCATAATCATCGGTTGCTCGCAAAGGTACCAATATCTTAAGTGATAGTATTCATTTCTCTCTACCAATGGATTTGTGCGGACCAATTCTTTTAATCGCTCTATAATTTGGTGTTCGTAAAGAGAATATTTAATATTTTTTGGTAGAAACAACATTTGATGAAAATCGATAGCTTAAACTTTGATAAATAAGAACTAGGTCGTAAAACTAAAAGAAACGTGAAATTTTATTGGGCGTTACCATGAATAGTTTACTTATGTTAACGAAACGTATACTGTTAGGTTCTGCTCACAATAGTAATCATGTGGACGATATGCGGCATCCTGACAGCGACAGACGTGTTCAAGAAGGGGCACCCAGCGAGAACAGACCTTAAAGTCAACATTATTGAAGATGCGCCTTGGTTCCGCGTGCCTTATCCAGGTAATTTAGACCTTGTTCCATCAAAACGATAAGTTTTACGTATAGTTATATAGTTAGCCCTAGTACTTATACCGTTATTATTAATATATCGCCACGCAAAGTCCGTCACGGCGCAGGAAGAGAGCACCAAGTGGCAAGTATCTGTCCATCAATCCTTAGAGATTTGGTACCTACCGTTATTCTTCTACGTAGTGAAATTATCAATGTATTAAAATAGCATACAATGGCAATAATCAAAATGGCCAACAAATCCACTACCCCCATGTATTGATCTTCGTAAACGAATATACAAAGGCCACGTAATCATAACAATCATAGCAGAACGTTCCGTTCTTAGGTCAGTGGGGAGCGCCAACTGTGAGCGTGGCGGGCGTGCTGGGAATGTTGGCTGGAGTGCTGGCCTGCACCGTAGAATCGATCAGCTATTATCCGACCACGGCCAGGATGTGTGGTAAGTCTTCCAGCATGTCAAGAAGACTATTAACAAATAATTATAGGTATGGTTATTGTCATAACTTATCTTTAACCTAATCATGGGTAATATTACTTTTATCTTGCCACTTTTGGAGACCGATTTTACTCAGTATGAGAAGGTTTATGGCTACAGTCCAGCACATTGGTCGCGTAAGTTCTTCACACGCTTTAGAAATAGGTAAGTAGGGAGAACTCTAAGGCGTGTAAATTATATCGATATGTTTCTTGGTAATCAATACAATCAGTGATATTTAAACTATAAAAGCAAGTCAGAATTTTGAAATTATTGTTAAACGAAATTTGAAGTTTTAATTCTAAACCCTTTTATTACCATTATGCGAAGTTTTCAGCTATTTTCAAGAGAAGTTTCGACAAATCGCTAAATAACAATTCATTCTCATTAATAAACTATGTTATTCAGCCGTCTACAAAGTTTCGTGATCAACTTTTGTGCTGTGAATATTGAAAATGCACTCCGGCTACAGCCAACAGCAGTTTCGCGTGTTTATACACATTTTCTAAGCAATAAATATCTTTGCATTTTCATGATTAATTATTCTAAATTTAGCTTCATTTGTACTTTGTATGAACTTCGAGTACATATGAGAATACTTTAATATAATACTATGAATTGTATTGAAATATTCTCTAAACTAAGCATCATGATAATGATGATGAAGTAGGTATCTATGACTACTTCGAAGGTTTTTTCCTCTGTTTTGTCTATGAACCTGAAGAAAATAAAGGGAAAATAATCTTTGTAAAACATTCATCTAAATGTTATTTCAACTCGTTATCTATTTAGGTGCCACCTTTAATAAATTGTTTTGCTTCATTAATATAGGTACCTACTACAATAACTATGAAGACAAAGAAAATAAAATAAGAAATTGACTTTGAGCGTTAAACGTAACGTAAACGGAACTGGTGAAACGTAAGAGTGTACTATACTCATCTGCCTACCCTTCGGGAAGTACAAGGCGTGATTTTACCTGTTTTTTGAATTAACTTCAAATATGTAGTCATTGTAGTGGTGCGACCCACTATGAGTATGTTTACATCAATATAGATATAATACAATGTTACTTTGCTTTCAAAACAAAGTGACAGGAATGATTCATATCCAAAAGGCTAAGTCATTTCCCGGCAATATAAAATTCTTTAAAGTCGCACATCAATCAATTTGCGATGTACCCATCATCAATAACTTGAAGATCGATGTATGTTCCATGCAGAGATTGTTGATAGGTAGGTAAGTGATATACTTAATGTATCTAATAATTTTATTGCGAAAATATTCTATACGAAACTGGTCACCATTATGAACTTTCTAATAGTAAGTTATAAATTGGAGAAAATTTAAATTTGGAATGAAATGTGGTACAGAAAGCGGACAACTACCATGAAAAGTTTCGATATGAGCGAGTGGAAATAAAGTGAAAATAAAATAAATACAATGAAATACTAATTCATAATACAATACAATATTATTGTATTAATATTTCCATTATAAGTTTTCTCATTAAATATGAATTTTAAATCGTCCACTTTTTAAAGGGCAATACGAATAAACATGCTGGTGATTATGTCACCAACGCCTTAATCGTTCCAAAGCTTGACAATGGTCAATAAACCAAGAATTACAACGACTAAGTTAATAGGATGGCCAAGCGGCAGAAGACAGAATTGAAACGCATTAGAAAATGATTATATATGTAGCTGCTTAACTCACGTACGTTTTACGGGATGGTCCGACTAGTTTCATACCTGTACGAGGTCCTTCCCCATGAGCTCACGCCGTTCGCTGGGAGGTCGCGGCCCGCACGCCGCAGTCTCCGCCGCCATCTTGCTGCAAATGCGGCAGCTCATGAAAAATGACCTCGTACAGGTCCGAAACTAGTCAGACCATCCCGTAAAACGTACGTGATTCAAGCCGGTACATTTCTAAATATAATCATGTATATAAATACTCACGAAGAACTAGAAAATGTTAAGCAAAACTGTCAGGCACATGGGTTTCGTTACAATATTTCCTTTCATTGTTGTAGCGAGCTATATTTTTGTTAAACATACATATAATTTAACGAAATTAAATATGCCTGCACGCAAATCAAACCTCTGACCGTAGCACAAGGAAGTTAAAGTCTATAACTACTTTACGGATAGTAAGTATCGTTATATACATACGTGTGTATATCAATACATGTACACACCAAAAGAATTCGTTTAAGGTCCCATCCATCATGTTCAGACGAGCGATTATCATCAATAACTTTTAAATGGATTATTGCTTCAAGCAGCAGATTTTCCACGGAGAGGGTACAATTACTGTGTTAACGTTTTCATTGGAAACTTATAAAGCAATAAAATATTTATTCAATTGATTTCACATATATTAATTAAAAAGTAGAGATCGCAAAGGCAAATTATACAAGTGTAAATATGTAATATGTTTTGTATGTATAAACGTATATATTTTGTGGCGCAATTATCTGGATAAACTTAACTGTACGTTACCATAGGTTGCCGTTATTTAATGTTCATTACTAAGCCTAAACGTAAATTTTTCATAGGAGCAACAATAAGAAAGGCGACCGTGTTTATATTTTATTTTTTGTAAGATAACCTTTGTGCAAAAAAACTACCCTCATTTTCCTTACAGGCAACTAATTAAATATCTTTATTCGTTCCAAGCCGCGCCCCCTCCGCCACTTCATGCTATAAACCGCGGTCTGGGCACCGAAGGTTTGGGTACAGTGCTGGCTGGTCTGTGGGGTTCTGGAAATGGCACCAACACGTTTGGAGAAAATGTTGGCGCTATTGGAGTGACTAAGGTACGAATAACCAAAATTACTGATGTGCCTAGAACTTACATGATTATTTGAATTTGCTTTCCTGTTTAAAAGTTATAATAGTCATGCATACTCCCTCTGAATTGGAGATATATTATTCAATTATATATTATTCGTAATTATTATTTTTAAAGAGCTCTTCAAACCTGTTCATGAATAAAAATGTTCAAGAATTTAAGAGACCAACTTCTGTCAAGTATTCTCCTTATCTTTTCTACTTTTGTTACTTAAAATATATTATTCTTATCTTTCTCTTTTTTCCCTCTATATCATATTGCCTCTGTTTCTTTTCTTAACCAGGTAGGTTCCCGACGCGTGGTACAGTGGGCAGCCGGGCTGATGATTTTGCAAGGAGTGGTTGGCAAGTTGGGAGCTGTGTTCATCATCATCCCTCAGCCGATCGTTGGGGGACTATTCTGTGTGATGTTTGGCATGATCTCTGCCTTTGGTAAGCATAATATTAGACATATTATATTGGAGAAAATTGCTTGCTAATTTGTTTTGTTAGATTGGGACAAGCATAATGCTAAATTTGAGTGTTTTTATGATAACACAACTTATTTATTACTGTGTACGGTGCATTACTGAACAGTACAAGTAATATTCAAATCCTTATTTATAGAATACGTTTTTTTTGATGATCCTTTTAATTTTACTCAAATTACGTACATTAGAATCCAAGTGGCCGTCTTTTTGAAAATAAAATTTTCATTTTGAACAACCCATTAACCCTTTTTGAAAAGAGTTTGAATTTCTTATTATCCTAAAATCAACATCATCCAGGTTTATCAGCGCTTCAGTACGTGAACCTGAACAGCTCCAGAAACCTGTACATCATTGGCTTCAGCTTATTTTTCCCTCTGGTTCTCACGCGCTGGATGGCAGCTCACAGTGGCATCATAAAAACTGGTGTAGAAGCCCTGGATGCCGTACTCCAAGTTTTGCTGTCAACTTCCATTTTAGTGGGGGGAATCACAGGCTGTTTGCTGGATAACCTCATACCAGGTGATTTCTAATTTTAAGGTTCTTCAACGTCAGCCTAGCATGACGAGAACAGTGAATATGTGAGAAATGTATCACTTCCTAACTCTTTGCACCTAGTCAGTGACGAACAAATTTAGAATTTGCTACCTATAGCTAAGAGTTTAAAACATAATAGTAGAACGGACTTAATAGAGCCTACGGATACATCGGCATTTATCTTGTCGCAGGCACTGACGAAGAACGGGGTCTTGCTGCGTGGGCGAAAGAGATGTCTTTAGAAGCAGGTGGAGCAAGGGAGGATGGAGACACCTACGACTTCCCTGTTGGTATGAGTTACATCCACAGGTGAGTCAATCAACACTTATTTCCGTTCTGAAACTAGTCAAATACAAAAAATACTCTATTTCCATTTCAAATTATTTTCCAAATTTGTAATTCAGTTCCTCCTACTCATCTTGTTTCAATTTAATTTTCATTTTCACTATCCAAATATTGATTGATTGTTATTTTTTTAATATTTCAGATGGCAGTGGACCAAGTACCTTCCATTCATGCCGACGTACGAAGCCGGCAAATTTACAGCACTCTTTCAGAGGAAGAAGAATAGTTGATATTCTTTTTATCCAGCTGTTAAGATGCAAATTGATAAAATTGTCTATAACGGAATCAGGCATTGGCAGTGAGTGTACAGTTACAATTATTTATTTTTATCATTACCTCACAGTATTAAGAAAATGATAGTTAAATTAACTACTGATATGTTTAAATAATATGTTTTATTTGTTAATTACTCGATTAACATATAAACGCGGCAACATTTTTCATGTTCCCTATACTGGCTTTGTGTCCCAACTACAGTTGCGGGTAATGAGACGCAAATTCCGCCATGCTGTTAAGTACATATTTAAAATAATATTGCATGTTGAAAATTAAAATTGAATGAATGTGACTGTTGTTTGTATTACGTCCCCCTGTCTGTATGTTTTGTATAGTTATACGTGTTTTTGGAGTGCATGAAATCATTCCATCTAAAAATTAATTAGAATTATTGATCAACTTTCTCGACGTCAGGTTTTAGAAAGAAGTATATAAAACGCTAATACCCCATTGTCATGAACTGTTGTAAGTATGTAATTAAATATAACATACCTTTATTTGTGACTTCTTGACCTTTCATTCATCGATATTTTAATATGTGAAGAGAAATCTTTGTATCTCTTTTTAAACAAAATCCGCGCATGGAGGAGAGAGACGCTTGCCATGGTTAAAATGTAAATTTTAAAAATGAAAACAGAGGATTGTAGAAAGCTAAAATTTATGTTATATGTATCAGTAATACCTTCAATTAAATGAAGTAAAATATTCATTATTTACGGTCTTATTATCAATATCAGTCAGTAACAGTCTATTGTCAATTAGAAGCACAGAAGAAAGAACACAGTCTCCGCCGCGAACTCGCTGCAAGTGCCGGGAGCTCATGAGGAAGGACCTCGTACAGGTCCGAAACTAGTCGGGCCACCCCGAAAAACGTACGTGAGTTAAG
>DWMG01005181.1:0-10387 GCA_018244855.1 Elbella merops | reverse complement strand
ATCGGTGACTTCCTTAAAGAAGGCCAGGTAAAAAGTTCCTCTAACAGACAAGTATGTATGTATATATGCCGGCTTTGATGTATGTAGAAGAGGCGGACAGTTTGACTACCCCTATGGAAAATAAGCGTGATATATAAGTTGGGACAATATATAAGTAGTAACACTTCGTAATATTTTGACGATGTAATTACTAGAAAGACTGTTTGTCATCTAATAGAGACGTAAAATATGATAAAGATCCCACTTGTTCTATCCTTTAAATCCTGATCATGAATATACTGAAGATTCTCTCACAGTAATAAAGTTTAATGCGTGTCGGGGAAACACAGACGAAACAAATTTAATAAATAATAAGTAATCCAAAATACCAATTCAATTGATGTGTTTGAGAAGCGAGTCCGCAAACATTAATTATCACAATAAATGATAATCGATTATATATCAATTTATTCCATCAACTTTGAACCCAGTCTCTACTTAATGCGTAGAAAAATGATCCTCGTTGTGTTCAGATATTGCTACCAGAGGGACTGATGACCTAAAGAAGACAGTTGATAGCTGCTACATTCGGAAGGCCCAGGACCGGAAAGAGGGGCGCCGATTAGGGGAGGTCTATGTCCAGATGTGGACATCTAGAGGTTGGCGATGATGATGATGATGGTGTGGTCACCGATTGCCTCCAATTCTAGAAATACTAAACTTGCATTTGTGGATCTTTATCTTCCTCTCTGATATTATATTAAACAGCAGTAGATTTAAATCCACCAACTAAATAAGTCGTTTATGTACTGATTTTTGTCGTTTCTCATTTTAAATCTTCATCATTGAAGTTCGTAGTTGCAAAAAAATGTTTGCATATTTATTGAGCATTAACATTATTATTGAGGTATTTGTACATAATAAATTCATTAGATTTCGGTAGGTTACAGTTCCCGTGTTGTGGTTACACACTATAATCACACAACCACAAATTTAACATCATTGGTTTTTGCTGTTGTGATATATTTTGGACACGCAGTATATGATTGAAGTTTATTAAGTGCTGCAGCCAAGTTTTTTGTTTAAGTTTACATACTCACAAGACTGCCTTGTTGGTTTAGTAGTTGCTAGCGCAACTACTAAGAAAAAGATCGTGGTTTTGTTTTCCAGGTGGGGCAAATTGTTACGAAACATTTCTCAGAAATTACCACTAGCCGTATGGAGTTCCGATTGGTGCCTGGTGTATATTAATAGGTTCATACCCTATTATATGAAACGTACAGTATAACTGGTGAAAATGTGAGTACTACACTCCTCTGCCTACCCTGTAGGGGAAATACAGACATATCGTTAAGTTGTGTTATGTTATTCGTTCTATTGTTGTCTTCTTTCCTCTGATTTTCATCACCAAGTACATATTCACTGCTGTAAAAAAAAGCAACATTTTGGATTGGATAAATGTGTGACGTGTAAACTTTTGAGCTTTTCGCGCGACCAATTTGGAACAAGGCCTTATATATGACATAAAAATTGACGTTTTTTAATCGATTTTGTTATTGAAACGGTTCGGTGGAAAACACAATTCAAAAATCATTTGTGGGACATTTTTCAGTACGCCACTCATTGACACTCTAGGATGAGTCGTGTTCTGAATATCAGTTATAGCTAAATCGAAAGCTATAAAGTGGACATGGTACATTTTGATACCTGCATCTCCTCATGTATATTTATATAATTACATGTGAATATATAGGTACTTCTTTATTTTTAATTTCTTATTTTTTAAATCTAAATACAGATGAACATTTCAGAGAGTAGTCCGACATTTTCCTATCGAAATAATTATCGAATTGTATCAGCGCCTAACAGGGGCGTCGGCGTTCTATAAACGGACCGCCTTAACAAGAAAAGAAAGAGGAGAAGCAAGAGAACAGGGAGAGAGAATAGTTTCTTGTAGTTTTGTATTAATATATGTTTGACAGAAATAATTGTTTAAATATCGAAGCTACATGCATATATTCCAGACATCCTTGTTTATTTACAAAACACACCTTTTAAATCTCATTTATACAACGCTCAACATAGTCTCAGGTAACGATGTTCTGATTATTAAAAACATCCAAAGAAAACATCCGATGTTAGAACGAACAAAACAATAAGCTAGCAAACTCGAACGAAACTTCTGAGTAAATATCGTTGTTTCGCGCTACGCCAGTCGGCACGCGTGACGTCGTGGGCGGAAATATTTTATGATGCATACTCTATCTTGCGAACTCTATCTCGGTTGTTTGAAGTAATGAATTTTAAGCAGGGAGAAGCGATACTTTTATTTCACGTGTGCTTTGACTTTAAATCAGTCATACATAGTTTTTGGTAATATAAGTCGTAATTTCTTATATGGAAGGAAAATTAATATGTAGAACGCGCTTTCGAAGTCTTATAAAACTGACATAATGAAATCCTTTACCCTGCAAACTACCTATGCAGAAATATACTTGTATAAATATAAAATATTATCCCCCCAGGTAGTCTCAAAACCGATAATAGACACAGATTAGGGGAAACTAACAAATGTCCAACAGTGAACCCCCAAAAGCTGATGGATGGACGTTTTCAGCAATAAGGTTACCTTAGTGCAAGGATAATTTAGGCTCAAATTGCTATATCCAGGTAGTCTCAACATACTATTATATTAATATTACATATTGCATATAATATTACATAGTCGATCGATAATTACATATAATATTACATAGTCGATCTAGAGCGTCGATCGAGCGAGACTCTATGCTTACACACCTACAAATATTATCTCTCTATATTATTACCTACGGTTAAAAAAAGTTAATTTGATAAGCTCCTGTAGAAATCGCTTCTTGTGCTAAAGAAGGTTGTTAAAAGAGCAACCCATCACTGGGCTCCGATACACAATATTTAAGCGCTGCATATTCTATTCGTTGTCTGAAGTAATGAATTTCAAATCGTGTCGACTTCGGGAAACAATCTGTATCCCACCTAGTATTTCCCGCGGGAGGGACGTGGGGAATTTTATTTAGAACAGACTTGTGAAGTCTGTCCTGTGCGCCATAGTGGGATATGTGTCTGAATTTTAATATAGAGAACCTTGTTCAATTCTTATAAAATAAATAAAACATGCAGGAGATAACTTTGATTATAACTAGCTTATGCAGTTCCTTATTCTTGAAATATAGCTCTACATGAACTAAGGCTTTGGAGTAGGTTGAAAGCACCGACTGTGAAATATCTGAACCCTTACAGACCTGCCATGCAACATCCAAATTAATTACTCTGTTCATATATACACGTCTGTTTCAACGCAGTCAATAATTATCCTTGTTTGTTACAGAAAAAAAACAAAAAAAATACAAAAAATGTAAGAACATTTTCTATCCTTCAGGAGATTCCCGTATTGCAAATGTTCGGTTCGTTTGCAGCGTCGCAGCTAACACCATCGACCGAGTGAATCATGTGTTATACAAAGTTTAAAACGTAACATGGCGACGCGAGTGACTACTCGAAATTTAAAGATAAACAAAATCCAAGTACGTAGTACGTCACATCTCGATCGGCAGTCGCGCTTACCTAAGCCTATGAGTATATTTTTTTTTTAAACCCATTCCAATTCCACTGTTGGCATACGGGTCTCCTCTCATATTGAGAGAGTTAAGGCCATAATCTGCCACGCTGGCCAAGTGCGGGTTGGCAGACTTCACACACCTTATAAAATATTTTTTTTATAAAAGCCTATCAATATAATATTAAAAGGAAACGAAAATTACCCCCGAACTCAGCGCAAAGCCTCATAAATCCAAAACATGTGTGTTCTACGCGTGACTGTATAAGCCCTTCGTCCTTCACGTACTCGTAGATACAGTTTATGAGATAATGAGAAGGGCTTGATGGGAATAAGCGGTGAGAATAAGTTTTATAAGAAATTTAGGGACCAATTTTTTTGTACCAAAGGACTAGTTTACCCCAGTATAATAGAAGTAACATTAGAAAACGCATAATTGCGTTTAAGATTAGGTCATCGTTTCAACGTTTGTTTTGGACATACCAAGAAACCAGTCGAATTATATGAATAGACAGATGGAAGAGTCTTATAGGGCAAATTAAAATACTTTCAGATATGTATCTGAAAGTAAATCTTAAGAAATGCAAGAAACTAATGTACTGGTACACAAATCTAGATTTAACTGTGAACCTACAGTTACTAGTGTCTCCAGATCGATCGTTTGCTATTTTTTTCAGTATGAAACAAAACGGTTCACATATATAAATTGCAGTAAAATATAAATACATATGAAACGTTACTATAAAATATAGTCGCTTTAATATGTATACGTATATCAGCTGTACGGTTTCTAAATAAATAGTCACCATTTCCACCAAAAGTCAATCGAATATTCAGGATATTAAATATTGGGAATATTTCATTCAAGTGAATACTAACGTAGGATAAGGTGATAAGGTAACCACAAAACATATCACTATACATAACCTAAATAAAATTAGCTATGTATTTTGTTTGTATAATGTCCACGTAAATAACAAATATCGATGCTCCATGGTCACTCTAGTCCCGAGCGCCCGGTAAGGACCCAGTTGTAATAACCGATACAACTTTGAAAATGTATGGCCTCGTTAAACATTGATGACGTAGATTCTAACTTAGTTCCGATCGAAGCGACTTCACGTGTACGTGACACGTTACAAGCGAGTGCACTCGAGTGGATTGAATAAATCCTCTTTTCTCTTTCTCCTTCCACGACATTAGATTTTTAAAGTATTGTAAAGTCTCTGAGCTTTAAAGGATAAGTTAGTTAATCTGATTTAAGTATTTCTAGAACAAACTAGAACTAAACCAATTTGAGCTAATATAAAACCACATATATATGCCACATATATGCCTCGTTTGCGGTAAGATTAATTCTAATATTCTATTGATGTTAAAAATTATAGCAAGATTTATTTCTTACAGGAATGTACCTGACTCGTTGGTCGAGTGGTTGCAAGCGCGACTACTGATCGAGACATCTTAGCGCCATTTAATTCTAATTATAACTAAAGTTGATATTAAGGTTATTAATTACTTAAATTATTTTTATATGCAATTGCTATTGCAACAATCGCTAATGCTTAAACACTCGGTATTTTAATATAACTGAATATATTTTCATACCCAATTACTAAATTGCGCGTGCAATAAACATTGTAACCAATCAATCGATAATTGTTGTTGCGGACGAGCAATATTTAAAAATCATGATTTAAAATGATATATTACTTTGCAGTATACGCTTCAGTGAGCCTAGTCGCTGTTAGATCATGGTATTGGGTATTTTGTGAACTAACAAATATTATTAATCAATTTTGCTTCACGATCCGCTCTGCTATATTCAGGTTCGATTCTCGGCTGGATAAATATTTAATTGATGAGTCTAGATGACATAAAATAATATCACGCGTGTATTTTTCCCAGAAAGTAGTAAAGGTGTATTACACTTCCATGTTTCACTAGCTATGTTAAATGTACCTACGAGTATGTCTCATCTTGGACTATTCCCACTATGGAATGAGTCCATTTATAATTGGGATATGTGTGAAATTATGTGAAGGCGATAAGTATAAAGAATAACTTTTTGTTAGTACTTAGGACATATTGTCTTAACTTACTTATATATACTATACTTACTTATAACGGAATATTTATTAATATAGGTAGATATGAAAACTCAAAAGGACTGAACTTTTACCAGATTTCATCTTGAGAGTTATGTTCTCCTTAAACAGCGACACATTTGGCAGATTAATTGAATCACCGTAACAATAGAAGGAAAAATGAAATTTGCTTCAATTTAATGTTTTATGTACCTACTGCTGTCGTAAAACACCTGGTCATTTTAGAAATCGATGTATTTATAAAGATCGTACTGCAACGCCTCCATAAATTTCCTTGAACACAATTTGACATTGCATTGAAACGGATTTGAAATTTTTTTTGCCCAATATACATAGAATATTTTTCATTACAATTCATTATAAATAGAGTTTAAATGTACTGATTAAGTAACTCTTGTCCAACATAAAATAAACCGTACCATATATATTATGATCGTTATACATACATACATATGTATTTGATGCTCCTCGTTCTAAGACGAGACCTGTGTCCATCAGCAGAACGATTACAGGTAATGATGTATATATATTGAAAATTAGCAGCCTGTTTAAGTCAACTGCCGGTCATAGGTCTCGCATGTGGCGCACCATACCGAAACCTGGCAGTGCCCTCATATGTCTGTATATTCGATATCGTCCTAGTCATCAGCCTATCTCAGTCCACTGCTGGACACAGGCCTTTTCCAATGCGCGCCCTCGCGCCCTATCCTTGGTTTGTTGCATCCAATATCCAACATTTCGTAGGTCGTCATCCCACCGGGCCGGAGGTCGTCCTACACTACGTTTGTCGAGCCGCGGTCTCCACTCCAGATCTCGCCTACTCCACCAGTTGTCGGTTCTTCGGCAGATATGCCCAGCCCATTGGCACTAGAATGGGCTAATCCTTTGAGCTATGTCGGTGACTGGTTCTCTGTCGGACAGTATCATTTCCGATCCTATCAGATCCTTCAGAGATACTCCTCCTCTTGGCCGCCCTCTCAAAATTATTTCTATATTCACATGACGTAATATTTCAAAAAATATATTCAGTAATTCATTATAATTCTAAATAATTCATTATAAATCGTTGACACAACATTAAATAAATCAATGATAGTAATCAACCTTGTTATTATCTCTCCACAGAACGAGGTTTAACGACGCTGGCCAAATGGTTGTGGTGTACGTCACAATTATTGTCGTTAGATAACAATTGTTAAACCTGGTCGAAAATTTAAAAGGTGGATTGCAAACATGCGACAGACCCGGAATATCGCAATCATCGTCATCGACGTCGTCGTTTACCATTAACCCGTACCTCAGTTATTCCTCACTGAAGTGTGGTTGGATTATGCTCCAGGTTTTGCGTTGTAGTGAAAGTGGATTCTGACAGTGAAAGTAAAAAAAGGGCGCAGCCGAATCTGTTCCAGTATTGGCACTGATTTAGTTGAACAGATAATTAATAAAACTGCTGAACAGGCAATTAAGGCTCGAATTCTATTTGTGGTTGTATAGCAAACTAGCTATGCCTGCGACTTCGTTCATATGGGAGTCAAAACTTTTTCTAAAATTTAAGATGCCTAAGGTACTCCTATTACATCAGCTATCTGCCAGTGAAAGACCTGTCAAAATCGGTCCAGCCGTTCCAGAGATTACCCGGAACAAACAGACAGACAAACAAAAATAGTAAAAAATGTTATTTTTGTATGTGTACATTTAATAAAAAACCGTTATTTTAATATTACAAATAGACACTAATTTTATTTATTTGTATAGGTTACTTTGTGAGTTGTACTTAGCAGGCAAAATATGCCTTTTATGAAAAAAGTTTTTACCATACACCGACACCATCAGCCTGTATAAGTCCACAGCTGGAGATAAAGCTTTCCAGAGTTGTTTTTGCCCATAGCGTCCACGCTGGGCATTTGGGTCCATATAATCGTAGAAAATGTCATCTTCACTAATGCATAGCCAGTTATGCTCCTGCCATTTGTGTCACGAAAATCTTCTGGTTAACAGCATTCAAAAACCCTGTATCGTTTTAGATATAGCAAAATCGCTCTTTTTAATTCAACTATACGTCCTGCATACTCAAATTAAACCCTTTGTATAATTCCTTTGTATTTATAACGTAACTCTCAAATGTAATAATCGCACTGATTGTAAGCGAATATGCAAAGCGGTGTAATTATAGACCATGTATGCACCTTCTGTGCACCGGTAACAAATTCTGGAATGTAAATACATATTGTAATTAAAAATCAACATAAATGTGTAATTATTGAAACGTGAGCGTCCGTCAATTAAAATAATCTTGCCAATTGATAAATTTGTATTGAATTGCAATAATCGGTGATATTATTGATTTTTGTAACTGTATGTATGTTCACAATATTTCTTTGTGTATATTATTTGCATGAACAGGAAGATATCAGCCAATCGTTAGCCGATTTCCTCGCTTGTGTTGTAGAAATGTTAATAGCCCTTGTAAGGAGATAAAGGTGCGTGTACATTGTAAATAAAGAGGTGAATAGATGTAAGTTTGAAGGTCCGATAATTATCATTTATCTTTCCACTGTTTGACACACTACTCTTCTTAACGCGAAAAGGATAAAAGTCATAAACTACCATGCTGGCAAAGTGTGACTTGACAGCCTTCCCACGTATTAAGGAACATTATGGAGAAATCTAAGGTGTTCAGATTTCGCTACAATGCACAAATGTAAAAACGCATGTAACTTTTAAATGTTAGAATACCCTGACAAGTTTCAAGCAGCAGCAACAGACAGCAGCTACAAGAACGTGATATAAGTTCTATGATAGAAGTGCAAACGATGTCAGAAGTTGTGCTCTGCGATCCCCGACTAATATGCATAGCGTGCGCATTATGAACCAACACCCCCTTTATTAGGGGTGGACTTTATCTGCCAGTGACAAAGATACACAGAAGATGATGTAATGTGAATCATAATTACTACGGCACTCAAGTAACACAGCTCTGCCACTTTAATCTGTAACGCAAATATAGCGTTATATTATTGTTATATAAATAATAACAATAACATAAAATAATACACTTTTAATATTCCAATTAAGATATCTAGAGAAAAAAAAGTATTATAAACAATTTCAGTTAAAGATTATATTAAGATCTAACAGATAAATTTTAACACAAAAAGGCTTCTTAATGCCAAAAGTCATTTTGATGCCAAAAAATTGTACTGTAAAAATAATCTTTTTAATCTTTAAAATTATTCACAACTTTATCCGTATTTATATATGTATATATATATTTATATATGTATACTGGTAGAAAATGCCACTTGGCATTAAGTCCGCCTTTTGTTACCAACGATAAAGGATAAATAAATAAATAAATATTATATCCATATCAAGTTTTGAGAGACCAAAATTATTTCTCCGAAATTTGTGTCGGTAACTTATTTTTACACCGGCAATTTCTGCTAATGGTCACAAATAAGTCCCAACGGCGACTAAACCGGGTAATATTTTACTAAATGCGGTCATAATTGAGGCGGTAATTCAAATTTGGAATACCGGATCTTTGTATACGGGCTCAAATGATATCTTTGAAAGCCAGCTCTGTAATAACCCGCTTTAGGGGTGAGGTACGGTAGCACGTTTCCTACGAATTTAGATGGAGTGAGCTAATAGCAGTATTCACATATGAATATTGTTAACGCGATTTGGTTAATATTCGTTTAAATTACTATTTACTGCGATAATAAGTACAACAAACTAACAATCAAAAGTTTGTCTTATATATTATATGCATAACAAGAACTAAAATACTATATAAGGTATACGTTTTAACATAAAACATGTTTTAAATTTTGCTGAGCTACGACTTTTGAGACAATAACTATGATATCTGACGTCAATTGCAAGTATTTTCACGCAAACATGTCACTGTGATATACATTTCTGCTGCATCGTAACCGAACCTTCAGCTAGGCAGTAGGATCCACTAATCACTGGACCTACCGATTAAATCGGTGTACAGATTTGTTTAAGATCGTTGTGTGTTAGTCTCAAAATCTCCTACTTGCCACAGCAAAAAAAACAATGTTGCTGCTTAGCGGGAAACCTACTACCATGCTGTTGTCGGATTGCTGCCACGTTTATGTAGATTGGACCTGAACAGTGCGTACTATTTAACATGTCTATAAACTTATTTTGAAGTACATCTTTCAACATACATTGTATGACTTTACATGTCATAATATATACATAATGTCCATAAACGTATGAAATTACGTGTGGTAAATAACGCATACATATTAACTTAGTGAATTGTTAACATACAATTTTGTTGGTCAATGAAGAATAATTAACACGGTCAAATGCACACTGAGGCCGCGTTTACATTTCGTTTCTGCGTATGAAATAAATGATCGACAATGTGTGATATATACCTAAATGCTTATGACATTCATAAAATACATATATCTTAACCTACGGTTTTGAGTTTCTAATGTTTTTTATTGCTGTCTAAATTCTTGCGTATCCATATATTACTCACGAAAGACAGCTTCGATCTTCGGAGTCTTTGACTCTTTCTATCCCACTACACCGCTCGTGTTTCTCTTCTAGCTCGTTTGCTGTCCAAGCTGCCCGGCTTTGGAATACGCTGCCTGAGAACCTAAGACGGCCCTCCAGCAAATTACTGTTCAAAAAAGGAGTTCTTGCTCATAATTTGAATTTG
>DWMG01005180.1:0-10389 GCA_018244855.1 Elbella merops | reverse complement strand
GTGCGAAAAGCCGTGCCCTGCGATCTCCAACCCGCATGGCCAGCGTGGAGATTACGGGCATAAACCCCCTTTTGGGGGAGGCCTGTGTCCAGCATTGGACTGAGATAGGCTGATGATGATGATGTGAAGGTACATACGTTGTTTAAACGCAAATTTTTGAAGTTTTGTCTGCCTGTCTGCCTGTTAATTCCGGGTTACTTCCGAAACGGCTGAGGCGATTCCGACAGGACTTTCAATGACAGATACATAGTTAATTTTATAAGTAGTAACTTAAGCTATTTCTATTTTAGAAAACGCTTACAGGTTCCGTTAACAAACTATTAAAATCCATTAAAATAATAATAACTCAACATACATTTAGATAACTAAATTTTAATACCACTGAAAAGAATTTTTGAACAATCACGACTTGTTTAAGACATATTGTTAGTAGGTACATATTTTTTGCATTGGTTAAGATATAGGGTAATGTGTTTATTTAAGCAAAATACATAGATATATGTATAGTGCTTCTATCACTAAATTTTGGAAGGAGGATTCTACATCAATAAAGTTACTCGAATATTATACAGGGCGATCCAAATAATATATCGTGTAGTTTTAAACAATTAGGAACGCCTACGATAATAATACGTGGTAACTGACGTTAATAAACCGTTGTTACGGTTTGAAAGCTATCTTTGAACAGTGATGACTGGGCGCGGTGGTGCGGATACATGACTGTCAATGTACAAATTATGGAGGGTGATTCGCCTTACGTCTATGCTTAATAGTAAAATTACTATTCACTTCATGTAACCGAACAATTATTGCTTGATACGTATCTTTATAATTTTTTATTTTTCTACCCCTCAATGAACGTAAAAAGCTGCATTTGTGATAGTTTGTCGTATATCGAATTCATGTTTGAGAAATGCTAGTATATGGTAGCAAGTTTCCAGAACGATCTGTGAACGAACTGTGCTGTGACTGTAACTAAAATATCCGTGGTAAAATATGAAATTTAAAGGAAGGGTGATAAAAGTTAATTAATTATGGTTAAATTATTGCTTATCGTGTTGTATAAATGTTAATAAGATGGGTAAATGAATCAGCGATTTTTTGTACGACCGCCCAAAAGCATTAAATTCAATTAATTAATTTAATTAATTAATTGTTCTTGTATACAAACAAATTTAAAGTAAGTAAATTTATTTATTTTATTTTACCATCTACTCATCTCTTATTCTGATCTGTGTAGGTAAGTAACTTAGCAAGAAAAATCTAATTTTGATGTAATAGAAAACAGAGTGCTCGAACATCCGCTGAGATTCCCCAACAAAGCAATTCATCTTCATTCAACAGTATGGTGAAGTCTTTAATAAGTTTCCTATCCAGTCTTACTTCGCGGATCCTAAACCTGTCGGTGTTATCAGACCTTTTTGTTTCGTACACAACGTCAAAAGGTTATCAATGATTCATTACAACCAACTGGGAAAAGCCTGGGCTAGAGACTTAATGTAGCTTGCCTCATCTTCAGCAACCTTCATGAAAAATTTTGAGTACTCATGTAACTTAAGTATCTACTCATCTAAATTCTATTTATTTATTACTAACTTTCATTTATATTTATTAAGGTATATGGTTTTTGTCGATTAATATTCAAAGTAAATAATGTGCGTTTAAAAATCTCGCTCGAGAGATTCGACGTATACAGATCTCATACATATCTGGGATTTGTTACGGTATTTTCTTCTTACTTTTGGAGCACGGTTAATTAATAAAAATTAAATGCTTGAGTTACTGTGTGTTAAGTATTGAACTAACATTATATGATTTTGTTTCAGACAAGTTCCAAGGCTGCGTAATACAGGTAATATTTTCTTATAATCTTCAGACTTAAGCAGCGTCCTAATAGGTCATTGCTAACGCGAACAAACTTGACAGACTTTGAAAATCACATTTTATTGAAACAAACAGGCTCATTAGGAATTACGCTCAAAGGGCTAATTACGTAAGTTGGCTGTTGGAGAGGGTTTAAGGAGAAAAAAACCAGTTTCTAGACAAAAATATTATTAATATGCAGTTACGCCGGATGGGGTACGGGGTGACTGCATATTACGGGGTAGGTGGAGACCACCCAATTATAATACTTACATATCGGATACTGATATATGTGAGAGTTAGAAGCCTCAGAAGCCAGTGAGCGTGTATAAAGAAAATGGTTAATATACGATAAAAGACACGCGTCAAGCCTCTAAGGACAGAGGTGTTTGGCACAGAGGTAATGAATATGGATGAGTTGTTAAACTTATTCTGATGAGCTGGTCTTATGTCGATCCTATCGAATCAAAAAAGTAGCACTGGAGAGCATAGCAGCGATGACAACTACCTGATTCGACGATAGAGCCCATGAAGTACCCTGAATATGACGTTAATGTCTACAGATGCTGTGTTTTTTATTTCTGAATCGGTGGCATTACTGTTTTTGATGCTTTCCCAACGGTATATGACGATGTAGCATCTTTATGAGGATGTACTTAGAATCTTATAATATAGGTTTGCTTATTAGCAGTCTGGTGTGCAAAGTTTTTTCTAGCTTGCGATCATGAGTTGCCCTATGATTTATAACTGATTGAGATTTTAAGATGATTATTTGCACCATTTTATTACCTTTAAATCACATATTTTAGTAGTATCTCGAAACGAAACACATACGTAGTCTAAATAAGGTCTTGAAGTAGTGTACCTAAATGTAGTATGTATAGGTATACTTACCTATATATATGTAGTATTCCTTGTAACCCTCTTAATGAGATGGGACTGAAAATCTATAGCTTCGTCCTAATAAAGGAAAGGTGACTTTGGGACTAACGAGAGTCCTGCCAACGAAGAATACGAAAATGTATTTGTAGACATGGCAACAAAGTCTTTGTTTCTATGGTTGCTCTTGTATTGATGGGCCTATTTTCAGTTTCGTATCCGTATCTACTAAACGTATTGAGATTTGATGTGAAGTAGCACGTGCGGATGATTGCAATTTTAAAAATTAGACAAAAATAAATTACATAAGAGGTAAAATTGGACCGATTATATACATACATAAATGTTTCGACTTAACTCACGTACGTTTTTGGGGATGCTGCGACTAATTTAGGACTTATACGAGGTCCTTAAGGTCCGAGGTCCTGTGTACAATAATGCGTATAAAATCTCATGAGACATTTAATATCTAAATTTTTAGCCTCTAGAATCTATCGTATTATATGTTACGCTCACAAATATTTATAAACACGTCAGTTCGTTCCATTGTTAAAGAGTTTAGTAGATATTATGCTATTTGAGGAGTTCGTTTTAGGATTTCATTTAGTATTTTAGTGGCCGAGTAGTTATCGAAATTCGGCCGTAATTTATTGAAGTGCGCGCGTTTTTGTGATTTTTATGTCCTGGTTTAAGTTCCTCTAAGACACCGCAGTAAAATTTAATTATTGGTGGCAAAATTAATCCTAGCTAAGACATCCGATGGAATGAAATCTACGCAGACTTACGAGAACGGAATTAAATTATTCCTATCCCATCTGGACTGCATACTAACATTTCTAGGATTTACATTCAGTAATTGAATTGTCTTAATGAAATATACGCGTACAGGACTTGATAAACAATAAACTAAGTTATTTACTATTACCATTTGTGTTTTAGTCATACATTATTAGGTTCGACATGTTAGGGGTGTTATTTTAAAAGTTCCGAATTGTTACTGCGACAAAAGTTTTTGGTTGACGAAAGTTGGAGCTAATATTTGCATAATAGACAAACATATGTGTGTGTTATTTATTTTCTTTACTGTGCTGAGTTTCAAGGCCATTACTTAATATTGATGAATGCTGTTATAGGTATATTGATTTACATATCGCATTTAAAAAAGGTAATTATACTTTCTTAGCATACAGTATACACCACTATAACAGCCTACTTTCTGATTAGTAAGATAAAAGTAGCTCTATACTCTTAATATACTAAACAAACACGGTATATCACTAATATACTAAAAAGTCACGCCATTCCAGTAAAATAATGAAATAAAAATGATAAAACAAATAATCATAGTATCATCATTATATCATCACTGCTGGACATAGACCTCCCCCAATGAGCGCCATAGAGTAAACATAGAAAATTGGTCCCAGCGGTTTAAAATACGTCGTGTTTGACATTAGCTGTCATTCTATTAATGTCTGTAATTATTATTCTGTCTGTTAATCTATTGATTTAGATGAATATCAAAGCACTATTTTTTGTCTAGATTTTTTTCACGATCTTTGATCCTAAGTGTTTAATGTATGATTAGTGACGAATGATGCCTCTGAAGCTGGATAGCTGAAAATAAAATTTGGAGCATACATTAAGATTTAGAAGAAATTTCACCTGATGTCAAATATATGGTTATCACCAACATCTTGCACAAATCGAGGAGAACGACACCGGGAAAACTACTTATCAAAAGCGTTCTTAGAAAGCTTATCTGCAAGGATCAGGACTCATTAAAAACTGGATTTAGATCAAATTATCATACTAAAGAACTTGCAAGGTACAAAAGTAAGTTTGACATTAAAAGAAAAACTAAAGTTAGACAATAGGTGGACAAGTTAATCTTTGTGCGCCTCAATAAGGTTATTCTATGTGTTGGAAATATTCAAATTAGCGCCTTTTTACATTCAATTGCGCGCTGCACACGTTTGTGTAGTCTGTGTCCTTTCTTTTTTTCTCACTCAGTGATAGTCGCAAGTATTGACAAAGATTTTTTCGCTAAATATTTCCTTAAAAAATATAAATTAAACAATTATATTAAACCCCGAAATAGTTTAATCGTATCGCTAAGGGATTCGTATTAGAAAGGTTGAACTGATTTTATTTGTAATTTGTTATAGAAAGACCCTATACATTAGGTTACAATACTGGTTTCATAGAATACTTTTTAGGTCTACCTCTAAGCGAGTTAAATTTTATTTTATTATTTATTTATTTTATGTTTTGGGTCACTAAACTGGAAATTCCACCATACGATCAGTAGTATCTATGTGTAATGTCATTTTTCTACATGCACTAAAATTAAATTATTTACATTTAATCCACTCAAATTACATGATAAATATAACGATATAATGACTCTTCTAGGGATAAGGGATAAGGGATCTTTCATGAAGTTATGCATACATGTATGATGACTTAATTTAACTGTACGAAGAATGAGTAATATAAAATTACAGACCACATCAATAATTTCAGTGTATAAACAACTCGACACCAATTGGTAGTATATATTTCACTTCCGTTTTGGTAATTATATCATAGCCGTTAGCACTATTGTACCCCTTGTTTGACCGCGTCCCCCCTATTTCCGTATGCAAATTATTACTACTAAACGGAGGCAGTGGGACTAATTCAAATGTGGTATTACTATAGACTGTTACCTTTGCATGATAGTGCTAGTTCTATAAATCTCACCATCTATTCCATGGTGGGATGTAAACGTAACTCATGAAAGGTGGAAGTTTAATACACTCCTCTGTCTATCCCTTCAGAGTTTGCAGGCGTGATATTCCTTTCTATATTCTCTACCTACCCATGAGGGACCAGGGGTAATAGTGACATAATAATAAAAGTGTTTTTGTAAGTCGAAAGTTACGTGGCAAAGTCTTCCTAAATGCAAACAGTATTTCATATAAATAAGGAGGATGGTCTAGTTTTAAATCAATGATATATTCAATGATTTTCAAGTTCATTGAGTCATTCAACCACAACTCCATTTAACAACTTTTTTTATTTTTTTTTCATTATTGTAAAGGCTTATATCTAATTTTGTAAGTTCTGTAGAACTGTCCTATTATACACGATCTTGTACATATAGAAACGCTGGCGCCCTCAGATTTATACAAATTATTATCAATAGTATTAAGCTTCACATTCTCACTCATAAGTGGTTAGACCAATTGTTGAATAGTTATACAGTCTTTTTTAAAAAAGTATTATAATATTTACGTATATTATATAAGTGTGTACTCGTACGAGTATATAGATGCCTTATAACCAAACATAGCTTATTATATATTCGTGTTTATTACTTATATATCTATCTAATTCAATATTGCCAGATCACAATGTGTATCAACAAAAATTTAACCAATAGTGAAATCAAATTGAATTAGCAATTAGTCTAATTGAATTAGAACTTGTATATGTGCTATCCAAGCCACCATTAAGCGCACTTTTCTAATATGATAACATAGAAAATGCCAGTTCGTGGGCATGTCCTGACAGTTATTTCCTTCCAAACATCAATTGCAGTTCAATGCAGTTAAGCTGATGTACATAAAACACACATTCTCAGGACAACAGCCCCAAGCTACCACGCTACACGCGTCAGATTATCTGCGCCATTACTCAAGTATAATCTGTAGGAAATAATGGACCCCTGTTAATGTGGTACCCTTATGAATTATCAGACTATGTGGATGGGACGTGTTCGTTGTTATATTGTAGTGTTTTGGACGAGCTTATGGAAAGTTGTAATTTATTGGGCGCCATTTTATAGTTCGGTTGATAAATTTTTAATTTGTATATAGTTAGATTTTAGATTAATACTATGTCAAGGACATGGGGTCCTCCCTTCCCACGTAATCATAATGGATTGTGGTTTAATAATTAATTCATTTCACACAAGATTGTGGATATTCACTTATAGAGACACATTTTATTTATAGACATTTAAAGATAACAAGACTGTTCTATGTATAATAACGACTTAATATCGTTATCGAATCGTTAATAATTTGCATACGTTTAGTTACCAAAATGAGTTCTCATTCCTCCGTTCTCGCATTCGTAAAATGAGGGCAAACTAGCTAAAATATGAAATGACGTCCACACGTTACTGTGAGAGTATAATGTATGCACGTCCACACGCCGGACACCGCCTGTCACTTTCCAGCGCCAGCCATTGCTTTACTTCTGACCGCGCATTTAATTTGTTTTCAGCCAGCCATCTGAAGAGGACAGGTTGCAAATTGAGAAATAGCAATACTTTCCGTACCATGGAGTATAATATGAGAATTTTAAAAATATATTGATATAAAAATATTTTATATAATTGTAATATGGTTAATTTTATTTTGGAATTGTAGTATACTTGATTATTTAGTTCCTTTTTTATTTATGAAGTGATTGTTGTTTTCAAAACAAATTAATCCAATCTGAACGGTATAGTGGTAGGTGGCATGTGTATGTATATTAGATGCTAACATTTAGCCCTCAAAAGTAATATTTCGTTTGCGTTACTAAAAGTTCCACCTTATATTACCAACTTCTATCAATAAATTAGTAGTCTTTTATGTAGTAATATTAGTGACAACTGAATGTAATAATAATATTCACACAACCTTCTTCGAGATTTGTTGCGAATATTCATTTTGCAGCTGTTTGTGATCACTACCCACTCTCTTTGGATAAAAACAAAATGTCACAATCTCCTTTTGTAACTTTTTTGGATGTCCGGATTTTTAAGCCGCAGAATTTTAAGCTGTTTTAAGCTCTAACTTTTAATTTATTGTTGTCACCTTCACGAGGAGTATGATATAGACTGACGCAGATAAAATGGCGGTCAGTTAAAATTTTATATAATGTCGCTTTTATTCGCGATCAAAAATTGAACATTTTGTAACTATAATATGTTATACTCATTAGTTAGTGATACGAATTAATAAACATGATATATTCTCATTTCCATAAAGACAGTTATTTTCAAAATAATCGTAATTTCTTTTCAATGCATTTTTCTTATAAATATTATTTCGTTAACTTACTTTTACTTTACTTACGTTTACGTTACGTTACTTTAAGTTTTTTTATTATTTCTAATAGTATTCTTTTTGTAACGAAAGTTTTGGATTAGAATCTAGCCTCCTACACAAAGGGTCATGAATTCAAATATTGGAATACGATTTGTCCTTTAAAATGTATGTACGGCTTAAGAATAACTATTGTTGCGCATCCCAAAGAATTTGTAAATAAAGCAAGGCTGGCTGCTTGATATTGTTATATTTTGATTGCAGTCGTGTTTGCCGTTGGGGGTAGTTCAAATATTTCGAATGATGATTGGCCAAATAATCAATATTCTATTAGGCCACACTGGGGTAGTATTGTATACCTTGTGTCAAGCTCCACTGGTCAATAAGAGAAACCTCGGCATACAAATACATGAAACAAATATTCGACTTTTGAGTCTGGCATCAATATTGTCTTTTCCAATCAATAACGAATAACCAGACTCTGGTAAAAAAATAAGTTCAAAATAAAGGTTACATAAAAAAATTTAAATATACAATATGCATGTACACATTTCCTAAGCTCTTCAGTAGTAACAGTAGTATTGCGTGTAAGCTGTAATACCTTGTCAATGATTGATTGTTTGTTCACTTATCACCCTAAAAGTAATGAAGGAGAAAGACATAGCTTGCTATTATATTCGCATATTATATTTCAATAAAATTTGTGCGATAATAACTTTTGTGGGGGTCAATATATCGAATAGGATAGAGATTAAGGTATGTGATATTACATACTTGGTGTTTTCTGCCTACAGCCTAAAGAACCTGGCGTGTTTTGTAGTGTTAGTAAGCTATAAAATAACGTTCAGTGTGGGAATAGCTGCCCGAGCGAATACATGGGGAACAGGTAGTTCCGCAATAAATCCTTTAGCGCACTCCTCAGCGCCATGATGGATCGGCATAATACCACGTCACGGCGAATCCTAATGTGGTCGTAAATAACAATTTTGACAGCGTAACGAGGACGAAAGGTGCAAATTGGTATTTATATGGCGCGCGCGAGCAAATTGTTGGAATTACGGAATGAATTCGTGTACGCGATTTATTTTAATAGAGCCGTTTCGGATATGAGTTGTTGGAACCGTTCGGTTGACACCTTTTTGTTTTATGTATATGCGTTTAATCATTATTACGTTTTTATATATATTTTAGGGACTTTTCTTCATATTTTTGTTTCAGTGCAAGATTTTAATGCACAGGCTGATACACACGCCCTAGTCACCTGACGAGACGTATTACTAACGCCTGTATACAGGTATATTGCCAACCCTGATAGGTCATGTGAATGTTTTTAGTTAACCTAGGTACTTATAGGATATTTGACCTAACCAGTTAATTTTGTTACGTATATAAGCTCTACATGAAATCCTTCGAACAAACAATCGAGCAACCACATCGACATTTAAAAACAATCATTTTTAAATGTTAGCTATATAAATATTATGTATGTATCTATCTGTATGAGCTAGATAAAAATATTTTATTTATTTATTTTTAACATGTCAATATGTTTTATTGACCAATTTTTATTTACGCTGTTTTAACATGAAGTTAATATTGTGAGGTTAGACCTTACTACAGGTACAAGTTATCCGCTTCTCAACGATATTACTACCATATGTTTGATATACGAGTATGTGTTATTTATTCGCAATTTATTGCATTTGTAAGTATTTACATGTTACGTTCTATTACACAGCACGTACAGTTATATTTGCTTTAAAGCAACAGGCTTAGCCGTCAACGGCGCCTTAGAAGTTTTTCTTCCCAATATTTTTATATTTGTTCCTTACTAAGTATCATTTTATTGACAGCTGAGATTACATCGAAGTCCCGTTTAATCCAGTTTGATGGATAGTCAGGCTGAATTATCATTCATAACTTCACGATAAAAATGTATATTATCTTTTGTTGTCGTTTATATTAATACATAATTATGGAATAAACTGACATACATATTATTCATAGAGAATTTATAATTATCACTTAAATATTTATATACGAGTATATCACTTCTTAACTCTGTGGTGAACTAATGAGTTATAATAATTATGACTTATATTAATAAGAGTGATAATAATTTTTAGTATATTGGTATTCAAGGTTAAACTGCTTAAATAATAACCCAAAAATATGCTCTTGCAAAATAAATTACAATATTGTTTTATAAGTTTAAATCTATTTCGCGGCCTCATAAGCCCGATTACTTATACCCGACCACGACCACTTCCGGTAACTGATATATTTCAAAATTAGAAACATATGTATTTCACAGCCGTTTAAAATAAAAAATAATAATAATCAACCCATTATAATTCCACTGTTGGAATATGGGTCTCCTCTCATATTGAGTGTTAAGGCTATAGTCTGCCACGCTCGCCAAGTGCGGGTTGGCAGACTTCACACACCTTAGATTTTTTTTTAAATTCTAAGGTGTGCAGGTTTCTTCACGATGTTTTCCTTCACCGTCAGCAAGTGATATTTAAATTTAAAACGCACTTTTGTAAAGAGGTGCGCGCCATGG
>DWMG01005179.1:0-10390 GCA_018244855.1 Elbella merops | reverse complement strand
CTCGTCTGTTATAGCAGGGTGCACCACGTGCAGGTGAGGTTGGCTTGGGCTTCTGAGATGGTGGTTGGAACCCCTTATATCCCCTCAGTACCAAATACTCAAGTAGCTATATCTAAATATTTATCATCGTCGACGTTCTGAAAAAAATCTCTAAGTCGTGTCAAGTCTGCTAACCCGCACTTGGTCAATTGAATGATAAAGGGGTCGGAAGGAATAAGTTCATGGCTAGCACTGACTACATAAGCGTGAAATATACTTGAAGTTTCCTTAAAGTTTTACTGATTTTTAAAATGAAGGGTAAATTTATTAGCTGTTTGAAATGTTTAACAACTTTCACACGGGTTTTAGTTGTCGCTTTAAATGTAATTCTCTTAACATTTTCGATCAGCGTCCTTAGAGTGCTTTAACGACATCATGTTTCGCATAAACACTCTGATAGTTTCGTTTGTTCGAGTGTTAACAAGTAAGTGCACTTTTTATACGCGGCAAAAGATTTATTCAAGTGTTCTTTGTGTTTCAACGTGATTTGGGTGTATGTTTTTTATGTAAAAAACATACGTCCAAATCATGTTTGACGAACATATTCATTCTGTTTAAAATACATAGAATTCCAAAAACCTACAGAAATTTTAATGAAAAAAGTATTGACTGAAGTTCATGTGGTGTTGCCGATATTTGGAGTATTTTAAACTTACATGTTTAAGATTAAGGTCATGTCAATAGACGTTATAAAAGACACTTAAAGTTCCATAAATCATACAATTCTTGTAAAAGACAGTTCTTTTCATGTTCATCGATTATAAAAAAAAGTTGCCAACCGCCGCTCATCTCTGTGCTTAGATTGTTTGCTATAAATTCCTACTCGTGCTTGTTGAGTAGCAAGCATGTTGCTATGTGACATGTCATACATTTGTCGTACGTAGGTCTTGGTATAGATTTTGAATTTTTCTCTAGAATAATACAATTTAAATAAAAATGTAAGATTAAGGAGTATGTAACGTTCTTACTGATCTGTATCTTGAGAACTTATATAATGTTATTGCACATTTTATATCTGGATCTTATATGATTGTAGCCTTCTATATTCTCCTCTCCCTTCCGTTCTTATCTCGTCTTGGTTCTTTTATTCAGGCACATACAATTAAAACGGTCATATATTATGAATATAGTTTTAAACTGCCCATTCTTAGGATTGGGATTCATATAGTAGCGTGCATCTCTGACTTTTAAAAGTTATTTATGTATAAGATTGAATATGATGTGGTATAACGGTGAAGAAAAACGTGAAGGAACCTTCATACCTTAGAGTTCTCCATCGTATTCTTTAAAGCATGTGAAAGTTGCCAACCCACACTAAACTGGCAGTTTATAGATACAGTTCCATGTTACACGGAAACAATGTAGCATTGTTATCAAAGTTAGTTCATTAAGATACACTGCTCAAAACGAAACAAAGTATTGCAAGCGAAATAACATTACAATTATATAACGATAGAAAGAACATTTAGGGAAATATCTACCGCTATCTATTTAAATTTAATAAAATTAGTAAATCTAAAACAAATGTTAGAAGTTGTACAGTGGCTTGTCAGTTATCGACGCACTTTACCGATATCGATATTTTACGAGTACTGATATCGATATCCTTCGTAAAATCAATGAGAAATACAACATTATTTTTTTCACAAACTTTTCAAAGGTCCGATTAGTGGTTACATGTGTCAAACAGATGTAAGCCAAAAATACTTACATCTGAGTCAACTTTATTCCCTGGAACTACCAATATATTGAAAACAGCGTAAACATGTGATAGTCACCGGTCTGCGATGTGTTCAATCTGCAGACGAACGGTTTTTCTGAGTGGTACAACACTGCAAATGGTAAATCACTGCACTGCCGCAGATTGCAAAAAATAATAAAGATTGAACCGTACCGCTAGCATTAAAACGATAATCGACGTATAGAAAAAACTTTGATACGTCCACTTCACATGTTCAAGACTTCCTGGGACGTTTCCTGTGCAAATAATTAGGTTTTAATACGTGTCAAGTTTTAATAAGGGCAAGTTTGTGAATGATTTCACCTCAATAAACACAGCGTACTGAACTCTGTACATACCTGGACGCTCGTGCGTGAGAACCGTGCCTATTAAGATGACTTTAAAAATGATATGTGGTGATCGCGTTCGCTGATGGTATTTCATGATGTAGAGCCATTCCGTAGTACACGGTTAATTGTAACTAAGACTGTATGTTTGTATATACATACCAGGTACAGGTATAGTAAGAGATTAAATATTTGAAGTATAATTACAGTTATGAATAACTTAACATTTATTATAACCGTACATAGAGTTAAGTAAACAAATTGAAAATTTCGTAGATGGTTAAATAGTTTAGTAATTTTGTATATTTTTATAGTATTAATAGGTGGGTCATGATGAGTGTACATGTTAGTCTAGAACAGTCGTAGTCTTTCTACAGTCAACAGAACATATAAGCCGTTTGGGGTCGTAAATGGAAACATAAATCGTATGGAAGTAAATTTATACGAGTAGGTACGTGACAATGTAGATTTCTGGAACGTTGGCCAGTTATTGTTCGTTATTTATGTATATATGTATGTATTTATGTATTTCGGTAAATATGTCGGCCTGAGGTCCAAGGCCGTCCGTCGCGTGCTCTATAAAGCGGATATGAGATTTTCGTGTCGGTTAATGTTGTATCATGACAATTTGGCATGATGAGAAATGCTAAAATTGATATAATATTTTGAGTCGCTTTGTCAACATTTTTTAACCAGTCGTATAAAGAGTACACGACTGTTGTACAAATTATGTTTATGGTCATCATTGGTCATCTTTTTAAAATGTACCTACCTATGTTTTTAAAGGTAAAATTTTCTATATACGTTTCTTTAAAGGTTATAGAACATGTCTGTAAGACACGTAACTAATAAAATCATCGATTTTTATTTGCATTTTTTGAGAGACCGCCAGGGGAACATCTAAAGCGGTAAATGCATATCGCATTGTATACTTTTTGAACTTCACAAGGGTTGCTAACGTAAATACTACCTGCTTTTATCTATATGTAAAAGATTAACTTGTAAATTAAAAGAATACGGTTTGTTCTCATATGGTGATCGTGTTCTTTCGAGTTATATCGATCGGACAAACCAAGAAATTAAAACAAGAAAATGTTAATAGCAGAAGAAAATTAATTTGACACGGTCCCAAAAATGTTGCACACCGTTTTCCAATATTGCATGAATACTTCGTATTTATGTATTCGTAGCAACGGCGGACCATACAAAAACCGAACAGTAAATAAATTTTTTTTTTTTTATTTTCAACCCACTACGATTCCACTGCTGGAATACGGGTCTCCTCTAAAATTGAGAGGGTTAAGGCCATAAATAAGTAGGAAGTTAAAAATTACTGAAACTTGACTGTAACTCAATATGAAACTTAGCTGTAAACAAATGTATCAAACTTGTCATCCTTTCATCAGCCCAATTTTGGACACATGCGCCCATCATGATCGTCAATTTTCAGATTTCTAGATACACTAGATAACACTTCAATAAATATTTAGTCGAAGTTATGCAATTGAACTACATAATTTTCCGGTCTTCTTAATTATTATGCACGTCATATCTAAAGTAGTATTATTTCACTGTAACAGTTAAAGAATCGTAGGTACCTATTCAAAAGTGTAATAATTTCCATTCGTTGTTGGCTTCATTTGACTCCGCATAGAGGTACATTATAGTGCAAATAATTCAACTGTTGCCGTTAGATTTCCTGTTACTGAATACCAAAAAAATCCTTAACTAATGGATGAAAGATGTTGTACTTTCTCCGCGCATCGATCACGACCGACTCGTCTCACAAAGGGCTCTCTTTCACGCGTTTTATAACTCTAATAAAGAGAAGACGACAGGTTTTTGAGCCGTTAACCCATTATCCGCATAAAAGGAATTTAGTTATGCTTCGAGTGAAGTTAATGTTTGTTACATCGCTGATGGTCTCGTGGATAGGGACTTTTATGATGGAGCCTGAGAAAAGCGCAGGTAATTACAATGGTGTGTCGCGTACGTTTGTGGTTTACCGAGAATCTCCGGTTGAACTATGAGAGAATATATGGTTTTTTATCTGATTCACTAATACCACTCTCGTTTGCCATAAATCGAGGTGGCTTTTGCGACTTTGTCTGTATTCGTAATTTGTTAGGGTTCTGCTTCGCAACTCTTTTCGTATACACATTGATTGATTTGAACATATTATTAGATAAAAAATAAAACTAATTGACATTTATATTCTGATTTCTGGAATCAGAATATAAATGTCAATTAGTTTTATTTTTTATTTGATTGTGTGATAAAAATCTGCTTATTATTAGGCGTATTTCTGTTTCAAAATCCTTGATGGTTTTACTCATTCTAGGTCACTAATGAATATGTTTATGTTATTATTGAATTAGTATAATTTTGCATATTTATTTATCTATTTATAATTATATAGAAGACCCTAATAAAATATTATCGATTCTTACAATTCGCCACGGACCATTCTATGTATGTTTGTTAGATCGATTTTTAATCGACAGCATGATTTTTACCATCGATATCGATATACTAAGTAGCAGAGCGGTGCTTGTAATGGAATGGAATTGGATGTTCATTGCACTCAAATGCATATTTTAGATGCAATATTTCCAGTGCAACGTACCGTAACGATCAAGGGTATCCGATTTCATTAGCTAAATGTAACGTTGTAAAAATTACGAATACAACTGTTGTCTAGGAGAAATATCGAATAAATTCGGCAATAGTGCATATGCGATTTGCGCAGGAAAAGCGCTTAGAAAGCAGTGCGCAAGCGCAGCCGTGATCGCGATGACGGGCGGAGCGCATCGCGCGCGCCGTTATGTTCTCGCGCGCTGTTTTTTTTTCATTATCTGAGCGCGATTATCGGCAACCCGTTATACCTCCGCACGCGCACTCGCCGGCCACCATCGCGACACATCTACACTGTAGCGTCTGCTGCTAATTGCTAATGTTAAATTATATGTATCGCATTCTTCAGCACTCGCTCGCTCGCCTCGCCGAACCGCCAATTAATTCACTTAGCGTTTTGTTATATGTACGTACGATATTACAGGTCCGACGTATTTACTGAGTGGCGCATTAACTTTACGATTTTCTCGTGAGGCTAGCGTGTAATCAGGCGGGTTTAACATCTCGTCGCAACATCCACGTCTATCACGGTATACCTATGCTTGATATGTAATATTACCGTCGGTCGGTTGCAGTAATTATTATTCGCGGCCCGGCCCGCATGCACAGGCGTCGCACGCTGCAGTGTATGTAAATATCAGTGATAAGATAAACGTGGCATAGTAAAACACACCGCAGCTAGTACCTACATACTTTCATTTTAATAATATTTTCATTTTAATAATATACACTGCTTATTAATGTATACGTAACGTAACGTATTTAAAAGTACATAAATATAATTTTTATTATACTTATGTGGTTTTATTTGGAAATCATTGTACTTCTACAGACCTAAAATATGGTATATTTTTAATTTTTTATACATAAAAATTTTTAAAATAAATCTATACAGATAATACATTTAATAATTTAATAAAAATATATTTAAATTTATATTGCCTTTCAACGTTTGGTGATTAATTCAATTTAATATTATCAAGACACTAGAACGATTACCATAAACAGTACATATTTAGCACTTCTGTTCGTGTGTTTTGCGAGCATAAATTGCATTTCAAAGTACTCCAACGAATTCCTATGCGTCTTGTCTCAAAAACATGATTACCGGACCGGTCGATGGTCAGCGACCACAGAAAAAGTAATCCTTGAAATGGCAAATACTTCTAGATGTTTTATTTGTGTTATTCGTACAATTGAACCGATTTATTGAACTTTTTTCATCTAACTTAAACCGTGCATGACCACGACAGAACTACAAAATACCGATTGCACTGCGGTTATGTTATTGCAACAAATGATAACTATTTATTGCATTTTGTTTTCTTGGTTCACTAAACTAAAAGCTACAAGGCTGAGTAGGTGCAGTAATACGTGCAAATGGAAATACGATAAACCGATTGCACAAAAGTCGAGTCATACATTGGCCCATGGTCAGCGTCATGTCGATTTATGGTCTGTCGAGTCATTTCAAATCATTACAAATGCTATTATTTTTAACCCTTTTGTTATTCCATTGTTGGGCAGGGGTCTTCTCTCAGAATGATAAGGGTTTAAGCGTTAGCCCACTTAGATTAGATTAGAAGACTACATGCCTTTGAGAAATTTTGGTGAACTTTGTTTTTTTCACCATTACAATAATTGATATTTAATCATAAAATGCATATAATTGTGTACATACATGCACACTAGAATTTGAACTCGGGACATCCCGGGGTGAGAAATTGAATTCTGAAATATCACCCCTATATTATCACTGCTTTAGCTATCCACTGTTATAAATACTGCACATAATTTCAATCGATTGTAATTACTACGATATGCAAATAATAGGATGCAAATTTATACAATTATATTATTTTACACGAACAATTTATATTTGACACCGGCGCAGTTAGAAAGTAGTGTATGGATGCTTATGTTTTAATTTATTCGTATATACTTCTAGTATCGAGAGCAATAAAATTTACTTTATTGCGATTTTAAAATGAGTCATTTGTTAGTACATCTACGCGATATGTTCTCTATTTTGCTGACTGTACATAAGTAATTTTGTAGCCTTGTAGTTTTTTTTCTCACTACATACATATCATATTAAACGTAACATTAAGGTTGTAATCCCCGAAGGCATACGCCCACGTTTTACAAGTTAGCTCACTGCAATATCATGTTAATTGTAGCTCGGCTTCAGATTCCATACTCATTTTTATAACATGTAAATTCCATACTCATTTACCCATAATCACTAAGATATGCATACTAACATTGTATCTACAGTTATTATGTTTGTCTTGCCTACACAGTTGATGCTTATGTTACTGATCTTAATTATCACCTATGCATTAAGATTTCCCTCGTAAATCTTATCAATGTTTATAATTTAATTAGGTACGTGCGTGGTAAGACTTTCTGTCATAAAAGTGCTACTAATTAGAGAACATGGTCCAAACCGGCTTCTATTCAATTAACGTCGGACGTTTGTGTGCATCGTTCAGTATTCGATTGTTTTGTCTATGATTTTTGAGACATACATATGTACATACTATAATTGATATCATGTTTTGTGCGATTTTTTAAATTTCATATTGACTATGTTGTTTTAGACGTTATTCAAATTATAATTATATCTATTTATTTTTATTGACTGTTGTTTTCTGTCTGTCTGTATATCTGTAGACGCGGTGCTATTAGTTTTCGGTAAAAAAAATTGCCCACCTCCTGTGTGATATTTAACCAATTTGTATGTACCGTGTTGTGTACATCTGAATATTTTTATTACTATTATTAATATTAAAGCAGATCCTGTCACGTTTTTTTAAGTCAGGAATCTTGTTCAGCCGTTAAGCCGTCCAGTTTCTTTTGTTTCGTTAAAGAGATTAGGCAGTGAATGAGCTATTTATAACAAGTCCCTCGAGGCGTCAACAAACCTTTGTTTCCTTGAGAGGGTAGACATGACTTCAGTGTTTCACATGTGACTTACGAAATCTCCGTCAGTTTTAAATCGAATGAATTCTTCTTATTTGCTGCCATCGCTTGGTGAAGCTATGAAGGATTGCAAAAACACAAGCTTGAGACAATTAAAAAAAAACAAATCACACCGTGACACGAGGCATCTACCGAGCTAATACTCGAACGTGTGTAGTCATTCGAGTTGTTGAATAGTTGGCCGTTGTCAGTAAAGAGAATTAAAAAAAAAACTATAGATACCATTCGGCATGGTTCTGAAAAACTATTGTATCACACATTTACTATAGATCATAACCAACACATTATTATTACAGTTAAACTGCACGTAATTGTTATAAAAATGGCCGACTTCCTAGTTGCGTGGTTTTCGACACAATGCGTTCCATTTCACTCAATTTATTTTTCAATATCCCGCTACTGCATGGTTATGATGTCGTTATCTGGCGTAATTGTTTCGTTGAAATAGCTAATGGACACATAGGTGTGGAAGTTGGAAATGTTAAACATGAGCACGTTTATTGGCAGTATTGTTACGGTTTATGATTTATTTCACTGAAAATTGATATTCCAAAGTTTAATTTCGTTTGATTTTATTGAATATTATTGAACTTGAGTTTGTGAGTTATTTCGTAAGTTTCGCTTGCGTCTTAAACGAGGGAATAAGAAAGAGGGACTGGAAGGAGATAATGTTTGTATTTTGTGACATGTCACGTTTAATTAATATTGTCCATATACAATGTTTTCTATTCAATATGTAAGATATCAATCAATTCTTCGTTTTTTTATTGCTTATAGAGATATCCGGTTTGTATCTAGAAACGAACACCTGATTTAGCTTATCTATGCTATATTCTTTTATATCATAAAGAAAGATAAGATATGTCTATCTAGGCATCAGATTACAGCAAAGATGCAAAACTGATATGACTCTATTTCTAGCATTGAACCTGCAAAAACAAAATGGAAAAAAAAGTATATGGATTTTCTTAGTCTTTACGATTATTTCTATTGAAAACCATTACCGAGCATGCAGACATGGCCGATGTGTTGCCAGTCGAATCGCATAATGTTTGTTTAAGCGTAGCTGGCAACGCGCAGGTGTGCGACTGCGATGCGGTGTCACTTCTCCTTACGTTAGAGTCATTAGCATAAACAGATAGCAATCAGTTTGTAATACATTGTAAATTTTAAAACTGTCTTATGTTCATGCAATGTATGTTTGTGCATATTATTTGAGCCCGATGTATGGCAATAGATTCACTCCCTATTCCATGGGAGGTATAACATAACTAGTGAAAGGTCGTAATAGTAGTATATTGCTCTGCCTACCGCTCGGGAGAATATACGCGTGATGTTATGCTATTTTTATTCTATGATGTTATGTATACATACTTCCAATCAGGGTAGAGTTATGCTATTAAAATAAATATAAATAAAATGCACTCTCTTCATCGGCGTGACTTTCACAAGTTTTGATACATAACAGATTTCATTTTACTTTTATAAGTAGTTGTTTTTAATTCTCTTATTGGTTACACTTGTTTATTGCGAGCACGACATTTTTTATCTGGACTGTTTATTACTATCCGATTCGCCCGTCATTCTCAGTTACTGATTAGCGATCAGCAGCCATCTTTGTTTTTTTGTGACCTGTTTGTGTTTTCAATGATGCCATTACAAAAAGACCAGGCTACGATTACAAGTGGCTTTTGCAGCCCGTGGACATCTGTTACCAATCTCGGATAGAACATGAATAGAAGAGCTAATAGTGGCAGTTCAGTTATTCTTAGTCGTAATAAGACCATTATTTAGATGTGGTTAGTATTGATTGGTAACAGGATTCTGGAATGCTTAGTGCGCTATTTGGAATGATTTAAGTGGAGAATCCATTTATCGGATTCTATGTAACTCATGAGTTACAGAACATGAAGTAGGGTCATGTAATTGTTATAGTAGTTGCATAGCTTATAATTACTAAAATAAAAATAAAAAGAAATAATTCAATAGAAAAAAGTTTGGCGCTACAGTGAAAGTATTTCTCCTGTATATTTAAAAGTATATACTACAACACGTGCTCTAAGCGTTTCATAACGAATCTTGCTCCAGTTAGCAGGAGTGGAACGAGAGTACTCGTCAGTTCACGAACTTTTGACGTGTACAACATACCTACAGGGCGTTGTGGATAGGTGTATGTATAACGACCGTCATAGACGAACTTGTAATGTATATTGATATACTGCGCCACACTACTAGAAAAGTACCACGAATGGTTGCCACGCTATAAAATATATTTTTTGGGTCATTATCTGCGCAATAATAGATTTGCCTATACCGAGATATGTTTTGCTACATCTTTACATATATTTTGGTGACGGAATACACATAATAGTTACGTGTGCGACCACGCGGGCCACTTATAGAAAATATATTGTAATATTATGTTTTACTATAATATATATAATACCTCCGTCTGTGACGACCCTAATGGTATCCTGTAATGTGTTCAACGTCTTTAAAGCAAAGCATGAATGCTGATTGTAAGCTTGGCTGGCGCGTTGGCACTTACAAATGGAAATGAAATATGCAGCTGGAAACATTGCCAGTATCAAGACATACAATTGCAAGAATTACAAATGGCTCGCAAGGGCGGCTCAAGATGGCTTGAAAATATTGCGAGCGTATC
>DWMG01005178.1:0-10390 GCA_018244855.1 Elbella merops | reverse complement strand
CCGCGTGCTGCTGCTCCAGCCGCTGGAGATCCTGGGAGGGAAGGAACTACTAGTATCCGCCTTCATTTATTTATTTTTCTTTTATTTCATTTCAAGAACTTCTCGTTTATTTCTTTTCTTTGTTTCTTTTATTTTTGTTTCTTTCTCCCAACTTTCAGACGTACAATACGCATTAAAAGTACATAGATATCCAAAGAAAGTAGTGTACCATACCTAATCTAACCTAACCTGACGTGACCTAAAATTTCAAAATTTTTCTTGACTTGACCTAATCTATCCATCCCGTGCCTATCTCATGATTTTGCCTGCATTTCAAATAAGGAGACCCAAAATCTTTAAATCACATGACTTAAATATTTTTAAACTATTTTATAAATTGTTCTATACGATTCCAATGGAAGAAATAATATTGGGATTGTCCTTACAGTATTAACTTTCCGCTGGGATTTTAGTTCCATTGAGAGATGAATGTACGAGTAAATACGTAGTAAAAACTAATTTTTTCTTCATTGTGTGTACTAGGTATAGCTCATAATTTGTAATCCATCATTTTATCACCAGTTATTCACTTGCAAATGCTTCTCCTCCTTATCCTTGAGGATCTGGGCGTCTTTTTCCAAGAGGTCCTTGAGCCTGTGGACCTCTAGCTTGAGCGCCTCTTCTCTGGTCTCCACCCGCTGCAGCTGCAGTGTCAGCGACTGCACGGAGCGTTGCTGTTCGGTGACCAGCCCCCGGAGCTGCTGTAGCTCTGCCACGTGCGTAGGTGTTGGTGGCGCAGCTTTTAACTTTTCTACTGTTGTAGTTAGCTAGGGACAAAATATGACATAAAACGAACTAAAGTGATTTAAAATTAAGAAGGCATATATAGCAGCATTTTAATCTCACAGCGCTCTTTATCAGTTCAATAATTTGGTATTAAAGTGAACTCCCGGATAGCTAACGCGTGACTTACTTCAACCATTTTTCTTTACAGTACACTTTTCGCTTCCATTCCACATTTTTCCAGTTTACAATTTTTATATAACAGGCTTATGTCCAACAGTGAACTGAAATAGACCGATAATGATTCTTCGGTATCCTCTTTGTCGAAGAAGATGCCTTTTTAGAATCTTAAGGCAGTTGTTCCCTCTTCGAAATTTCGAAGTTATTTTTCGAAACGTACAGCATACCTCTTTATTGTCTCTCTCCGCGTCTCTGGCACGTTTCTCCAGCTCTCTCATCTTCCACTCGCAGTCGGCCAGGATGCGCTCGGCGCGCGCCGCGGCCTGCGAGCGCGCCGCCTCGTGCGCCGCTCGCCACTTCGCCGTGTTGGCCTCTGCTGCCGTCAGCGCCTGGGGGACGATGAAAAGAGCATTAGGAGCATTCGCACAACATGCAACACGGTCAGAATAATAGTAGTAATGATTTATTGTGTCATATATGATGGTTACAGAGATTTTGTCAATTTAAAAGTACGAACCTATTTGGCTAATACAAAGATGAAAACTTTCCGAAGCTTTTATTGTTCCACGCTGTAGACAACAGTTTTTTTTAACTATATAGTGTTCAAAGATACCACCGATTTTTCGCGATATTTTCCTTTACTGTTATAACTATTATTACATTTTGTAAAGAGGTGCGCGCCATGATATGAACTGAAGCACCCGGAGAGAGAGGCTTGAACTTCAAATCACTAGGCTACGACTACTAATTGCTAATGCAATGTCAAAATCGAATTTGGATATAATTAAATGTGATGATTCTAAATGTCACACTGGAAAGTGTGTACACTCCTCTGCCTACGCTTTCGGGGATTACAGGCGTGACGTTACGTTTTTTCATACTAGAAACATAAATTGCAATCAGGGAAATGAGAGATGTGGTGGACAAAAGTATGTTGCTATGAAAATTGTGTTGCTCCATCACTCACCTCTTGGGCTTTTTGCTCCTGTATCAGCTTCTCCTGCTCCAGCCTCGCCTTGTCTCTCTCCAGCGCTTCGACTCGAGATTCTAACTCTAATCTTCGGTTGAGCGCATCTTCTATCTCCGCTTTCAGCTGACATATCGCTTCGTCTGGAGATCAGAACAATTTCCAGTATTTTTATATCTCCCTTATATTTATTTATATATTTTTCTTTCTGTTAATTAAATGTTTCTAATAACTATATTATAAAAAAAAATATATTTCTAAGGTGTGTGAAGTCTGCCAACCCGCACTTAGCCAGCGTGGCAGACTATGACCTTAACCCTCTCAATACGAGAGGAGACCCGTACTCCAACAGTGGAATTGTAATGGGCTGAAAAAAAAAACTATATATGTATGTACCGCCTTAACTCACGTATGTTTTTCGAAATGGCCCAACTAGTTCGGTGAAATGAAGTAGCGATGAACCTCGCACAAGTTCGAAACCAGTCAGACCATTCCGAAAAACGTACGTAGAGTTAAGTCGGTACATACACAATCATGTGTATAAGCACTCACGAGACATTTGACGACGTTGATGAAAAAATAATCTTAATAGGAATTTTTAATTGTTTTAAACTTTACAGATGGCATGCGCAATGCAACTGAGTGGTGACCATAAGCCAAGAACAGGGCGCGCTGGTGCTCGGTGCGGGCGGCCTGTGACCAGCAGAGGACTGAGATAGGTTAATGATGCGCGTGTGTGTGTGATCATAAGTCTCAATCTGGAAGAGGATAGAAGAAACTGTTTCTAAGGGTACTTCTACTTTTACCATTCTTCGTGCGCAGCTGGTCAGCCAGGTCCGCTGAGCAGGTGCGGGCAGCTGCCAACTCCTCCTCCAGCGAGCGGCTGCGCTGCCTCACCAGCTCCGACTCCTTGAAAGCCGCTGCCAGTTCGCATTTTAATTCTGTCGATTGAGATATTTGACATTGAATTACTGTTTAAAATTTGTGTTCTGTTCGACTGCCCGTTGGTCGAGTGGCCGCGAGGCCCTAGGTTCGTATCCCGGATCGGGTACTATTAGATTTTGTAACTTATATAAATTTCTATACGTGGGTGGCTTAGTAGAACGTAGTTGGTGAACCGTGAGAGTGTACTACACTCCTCTGGAGTTTACAAGCGTAATATTACATTAAAATTGTATAAAAATGAGACTTCATCATCATTATCAGCCTATCTCAGTCCACTGCTGGACATAGCCCTCCTCCAATGATCGCCATCACGCCCTGTCCTTGGTTTGTCGCATCCAGCAGCCGCCTGCAGCCGTTCGCAGATCGTCATCCAACCGGGCCGGAGGGCGTCCTACTTTACATTTGACTCCACCGGTTGTCGGTTAATGAAAGATGAGTGTAAAAACTATATTATTTGAATATACAAAACATCACGCTTGTAATCCCCGAAGGGGTAGGTAAAGGAGTGTAGCACACTCGTACGTTTCACCAATTACGTTTACGTTCCATGGAATAGGTGGTGAGCCTATTGTCACACACTGGGCACAGATCCAGGTCCCGAGTCACTGTGACTAGAAATTGTAAAACAGAAAAATCCAGTAGTTCCCGACCCGAGATTTGAATCTAGGACCTCCCAATCGGCGGTCGCGCTTGCAACCATTCTACCAGCGAGGCAGTCAATGATCCAAATGTTTAATACTTAAATGTACCGTTGAATTTATACCTACAGCTTAAAACCAAAATTTTAGAGAGTATATGAAAACTTTAAAAAATCAATAATCAACAATTATTTTATTGTTCCATCAGCCCTATATTGACTCTTGTCCACTGTTGAACGCGGATCTCCTCTCAGAATGAGGATTACGAAATAAACAAAAAAATGACTATAACAACTTGTCAATCGAAGTGAGTTAGCGGAAGTCTCAACTCTGAATATAGCGTCGTCTTCACGCTTTTATCTTTGATACCTTCTCACGGACTGGAGAGAAGGGTATCCCAAAATAGACCATTGTTTTAATTTGTGCATGACATTTAATTTGGACACCGTTTCACAGGCTGTTTCACACGCTGCGGTCGGCTAACAGAACGATATTGTGTTTTGACGCCTCGTTTATCATGCCTTATTTAGCAAAGAATGTTACTGCCTTTTCAGGCTCGGAATTGTGAATTATCAATGCGGGAGATTGTTGTGGAAAAGTGTTTTCAAACAGAAACTGCGGAGGTACTTTTCCACACGTTGCACGTTTACGATTCGACGAAGCTTATTGTAATTGTTATAAACATTACACGCTTCATATAATTACACGGTGAGACGTATAACACAACAGATGAACACTAGCTTAGTTCTGCCTCTTCTGATTCTACGGTTTCCATTCGCTTTATAAAATTGTTTCGATAATCTACTGTCACTCTCTCTACATGATACTCTATGTCATTTTTATATCGATATTATACAAATCGATATTCCCTTGCAACGCTAACAGCACGTCTATACCGTCTTGTGCGGTCAGGCCCTAACATCTAAATATAGCTTGCCATGGTGTCAAGTGTCAAATGTCTTAAATATGCAGGTTATTCTGAAAATAAACGAGTGCTGTGTTACACAACTGTTGCACAGTAACGCGGTTCCCGATAACATTTTGGCACGCACACCTGTATGTATGCGAAGGAAAACACTGCACACCTTAGAATTTATAAAAAAGAAAATTTCTGTGGGGAGTGAAGTCTACCAACCAGCACTTGGCCAGCGTGGCAGACTACTCGTAGGGCCTTAACCCTCTCATTGTGAGAGGAGCCCCGCGTTCTTGTTGTTGTATAGTTGAAGTCTCCACGCAAAGTAGTGTGTAAAGTCTAGTGCGACATAATGACTTTATAATCCTATTAACAATTGTGCTAACGAAAAATCTTATTAATAGCAAATTATAACTTCAATTGATTACAATAAATGCTGTTCGAGTTTTTTTTGTGTACTACGCTCCTCCGCCAACTCCTTCGGGGGAATATAGACGTAATAGTGTTATATTCGGATCGGGTTTTTTTCGGGGAATTGCGACTGTAGCCAACCGATTGGGTACACTTCTAGCAAAAAACAAAACGCACCAGCTACTCATGCTCTATAATATACACTCGTGCTCTACATTTTGACCTTCTGGTAACCATTTTCCCTTTCTGGGCAGCTGATTGGCTATTTTTCTAACGAAAAAATAAAACGCAGCTGAGTTATACTCATTATGGACTCATAAGCTACATTTTGAACAACAGGTAATAGTTTTTCCTTTCTCTATCTCTGTCCGTGTCTGTTTATTGCCGCACGGGTGTTTCCTGACAACGGATGCCAAATGATAAATCCCTCGTGACGTGATTCCTTTAAACAATTTGTCTTTGTACTACGTTCGCCGTGACGTCACAATGGTAGAGCGAATCATTTGGGGGAATGCCAAGGAGGTACACTTGGTCCGATGTTTTTTGTACTGATGATAACACACTTATTTGTAAACTGTAGCATACCATTATCATCCACGTACTCAGAAATGTCATACTGCTATCATTGTTAGGTTTTTCAATCAAGGTTGTGTGGTTTTCCTGTTTTAATACCAAAATATATCTTTACATTTCTACAGTGTGAAGCTCTCCCTAGTTTTTATTGTGAGATCAATCCTTTCCAACTTTCTGTATGTAAGTTCACACCACCTCTAACTTGCTGAAGCCACGCTCGCAAACAACGGTTTGAACAAGAAAGTTCTGTTAGCTTCTCCAATTTGATTTGGAAACATATGCGTATCATATAACGACTACATCAGATCCATATGTGTCATGTTGGAGACTTGCCAAAAAGCGATCTTTGTCCAGACAACGCTGGTGCATCGACGCTGTCGTTCCCCCGCGGGTGAATTCTGATATTCAGTACGAACTCTGGTGTGCCAGTCTTCCGACCTTCAGCGTGACCAGTCAATAACCTTTCCATCCGTTTGTTCACCGCAACTCCTCTGCACTGAATCAGATTCGTTTTAAAACGTCTACACTTTTAATGGGGACCGTATATTTGCGAAAGAAATTCCTTAACTGAAATCGTTTTCTTAAGTATTTTTTTTCAATTTTGTTTTACAATTGACTGACCATCAGTATTGTTAATGCTGTTCTGTACACCTACAGTTTTGTGTACTTGATTTTTTTTTTCAACCCATTACAATTCCACTGTTGGAATATGGGTCTCCTCTCATGTTGAGAGGGTTAAGACCATAGTCTGCCACGCTGGCCAAGTGCGGGTTGGCAGACTTCACACACCATAGAAAATATTTGCACTTCATTATTGTAATGTAATCGTTTGTCAGCACATTTTACTGTGTACTGTACACTGTTGGTGAACTTTATACATCATATTTTTTACGTTTTATTTATACTTCGTACATAAATATCATCGTTTCGGTTGCATACTTTCGTCATAAACCTTATGAACCTAGTTATACCAGCAGTATATATGATTAGAAATCTTTGTTATTACATTTTAAATTCCTAGGATTTTTTCCAAAAAATCGTATACATTTCAATGAAATGAATACATATTTACTAACTGCATATAATAGCACATATGTATATATAACACTGAGAAATCTTAGTCGAAAGACAACAATATATTATAAACATACAATAAGGTATTTTAGCTTCATACGCAACTATCTCGCTCTAACGCAAATATAAGACAGTATTAAAACGAGACAGATATAAAAATATTATCTATGAAGTACCCAGCGATCATAACGATACAGGAAATAATTGTTCCCAGCTACCTTGATGCGCAACTGTTTAACTATCTCACTGCCTCATCTTTCAAGTCATTGCAAAGCGCAACTGCTGATCGAGAAATCCTGGATTCGAATCGCGGATCGAGTACAAATTGATTTTCTAACTTGGATTTCCTAACATACACATACAACTACGTAAGTTAGATTTTTCCTAACTTAGATTTTCTAGTACAAATGTCTAGTAGTGGCTCGGAGTCTGGATCTGTGGGCGGTGTGTGGCAATAGTTTCACCATCTATCTCACGGCGGCGCCCAGACGTCACTAGCGACACCTGCGAGTGCACTGCACTCCTCTGGCTGCTGATGATGTGACATTACGTTTTGTTACGTCTTTATATAACTATCGCATGTTCCCAAGTGACTCACGCTGTATCTCAAGGTCCTTCGCCTCGATGTCCTTCCTGCAGGCCGCTACCAGCTCCTGCGCGCGCTCCGCCTCCCCGCACCTGGCGTCGGCGAGCGCGGTGAGCGCCGCCACCTGGGACTGGAACGTGCCCTCCTGGCTCACGAGGTTCTTCCTGTAAGCAAAGAAGGAAACAAGAATACAATAATCCTTGTTCGACTAGTAGATAATGCTATTAGGCAACTCTGCCCCTTATAACCCACTTTTAGGCTAATAAACTAGCACAAAATTACAATAGGCATTAATGCCGCCCTCTGTTTCACTTAGCTTTAGGTAATAAATAAATTATTACTGTTACCATGTGAATATACTTTGATATATACACTGGGAGAGGTCCCGTTATGTTCGGAATAATTAGGTTTCTACGACGCAACGTCACTCCTGTATATGTTCAAAGAAGTAGGCAGAGGAGTGTAGTACAGTCGAATGTTTAACCAGTCATATTTAGGTCCTACTGGAATTGGGGGTGAGTCATGTTTTATTACAATATCAACAATTTCGAAATGAATTTCGAAATCGTGAAATGTAGCGTAAGACAGTGCTTAAGCACATTGCAAACTCACAACGAATTGTTGGTAATGTTTTAAATAAACCTAATCTATTTTGTTTTTCATGGTAAGTTCTAGACTAACCACTCGGTAACACATTAATTTGCACGGAAAAAACACATTTTCCAGCACACTGCTTGTGTAAACATTAACTGGAAATAGTTAAAATGGCCCACTTGTAACTGGAAATAGTCTATGAAAATAGTGTATGTTTTGAGATTCAGCATGAAATTGGGTCGCGAATGGAGCACAACGGTTCTAGGACTCGTATATGTAATAGTTGAGGAGTATTTAATTAGGAATGCACGCGCATACATTGTCAGTTGATATTCAATTAATACTGTTATATATAAAACGCCTCGTTGGTCGAATGGTTGGAAGGTCTTGGGTTAAATTCTCGGATTAGGTATTATAGGATTTTTCTAACTTAGATTTTCTAGTAGAAATCTCTAGAAGTGGCTCAAAGTTTGCTCACTCCCACGTTTCACCAGTTACTCCTCCGCCTACCCCTTCAAAGAAATTTAATCTGAAATTCGCGAACAGTGCATACATTATTCACTTCACTCTCTATTTATAGATTTTTCTACTTATCATACGTCTTCTTCTCTACCCTTACATCGTCCCACCGTTGTAGCACGGGACTCCTCTCACAATGAGAGGGTTAAGGCCATACAGGCCGGCCACGCAGGCCGGTGCGGGTTGGCAGAGTTCACAAACCTTAGAGAATGTTTTTTCTTTTTCTCTAAGATGTTCGATAGAGTACGATTGTCACGACTTTTTCCGTTATCATCATCATCATCATCGTCAGCAGCTAGATATCCACTGCTGGACATAGCAAGTGTAATTTAATCTTAAAACGCACATTTCTCTAAAGAGATGCGCGGCATAGATTTGAACTGGAGATCCCCGGAACGAGAGGCTGATTTGTAAGCAACTAGGCTATCACGGCTTCTTTATCATACGTATTATGGAGCATGTCAGTTCTGCAAGGATAGAGATATTAAATCGGTGCCATCTGCATATCCCTGCAGATCTGGCGCCTTCCTGGTTACATTAAAAGAAAACGATCAGTTCGATTTTCGTTTACGGTAAGGAGCTGAAGATAAGGAGCTTAACTTTTCGGTTGGATTCTAAGAGCTGGAGATCGAGCTCAGTGGCGTGTTGTTAGAGAGATCTGTGTCCAGCAGTGGACAGAAGAAGGCTGATTGATGGTCATGATGAAAGAGTTAAAAAATTTAACCAAAAGATTAGTTCAATAGTTAAAAAATATAAGTATATTTTCTACATGTAGCTCAAGTATTTATTGGCTCGCATGTACCGAGAGAATGTAATATAGTAATATAGAAGAGATAGCAGGTCTGTACATATGTATATTTAAAATACTTGACATTCGATTCTCTCTGCCTCACCCATAAGGGAACTGGCATAAAAATATGTATGCACTTCATGCCTCATCAAGGTGTAAGGGGTTCCAACTACCATCTCAGGAACCCAAGCCAACCTCACCTGCACGTGGTACATCCTGTTATAACAGACGAGATCTGGCGACCGGCTGATTGCGGTATAGCGCAGCCTAAATAGACACGGCTAAATACCCAGGCCGCCGACGGCCAGCAGCGTCGGCGGTGCGATAAGCCGTGACCTGCGATCTCCAACCCAAACGCCCAGCGTGGAGATTACGGGCATAAACCCCCTTTTGGGGGAGGCCTATGTCCAGCAGTGGACTAAGATAGGCTGATGATGATGATGAACAAGCATTTTATTCAACGTGTTTGATGTTGCCATATGAAAAATTACGATTTTTTATGTACAACGCGTTAATATATTTCTGGAAAGGAAGCTATCAATTTTATATTTCCCGCGCTGAAAGATTTTTATTTACTTTTTTTATTTTTATAGTAGCGAACAGGACATAGGGTGTGTGTAGGCAGCCATTTATCTGTCGTGTATCTATCTATCTTATATTATGTCGTATATACGTCACAATTATTATTTTTAGTCTGTTTTAAATTACAGAATTACCATGAATGAATTTTATTTTTTCATAATTCATCATTATCATCAGCAGCCTACTCCCGTTCACTGCTGGACATAGGCCTCTCGCTGTTTTATATTTAGTATTACTTCAAGTTATTAGTGTTAATTGAAATTCAACGTCATCATCGTCAGCCTCTATTCGTCCACTGCTGGACATAGGCCTCCCCTAATCGGCGCCACTCCTTCCGGTCCTGGGCCTTTCGAATCCAGCAGCTCCCCGCTATCTACTTCAGGTCGTCAGAGCATCTGATAGCAGGGCGACCTGCCTACATATTACTAAATTGAATCTAATGATATAAAGTTTCTGCCAGCCTCAAGTAGGCCGGAAAAACATATAGCTTTTGCTATATGCGTGGTATCGAAGCAAGTTGTAAGATATTTTAATCTGAAGTACAGAACATCTGGATTCAATCAGAACCCTGAAACGGTGGACTATAATTACTTTAGGAAGTATCAATTGAATCAGACGCCGGTTGTTCACTAAAGTCGGACTGGAAGAAGGCCGAGAAGCCGAGCATTTAATATCGGTTGCATTGTTTTAACAAAACATGTCATCATCATCACCATCGTCATCATCAGCTTGTTTTCGTCCATAACGTCTTCAACGTTCTTTCGTCTCATGATGAAGGGCCTCGTACAGGTCTGAAATTAGACGGGCCATCCCGAAAAACGCACGTGAGTTAAGCCGGAACATCAGTTCTCACCAG
>DWMG01005177.1:0-10391 GCA_018244855.1 Elbella merops | reverse complement strand
CACCAACGTAAAACCTTGGACTCGCCGTATCCAGATGGTTTATTCCATAACAGCGGTAGAAGTTTCTTGACACGAAAGCCAATAGAATAATTGTGTTACGACTAAATATCAATGAAGCCCTATTTGGTATACGTAACGAACTTAGGCCACAGACGCCATTGAAATGAACATCTAACTTTTTAAATTTTTGGTGTCTGTTTAATGTACAGACAACATTGATAATTATGCTTGGATTTTTAATTCTGTATGTTTTATTGTTTAGGGTATAATAAACCGAAAACTTCATTATTGTTAGTAAAAAATGCTTCTTTTAATTTATATATTTTCAGAGGTTTTCGAAATCAGCCTACGTGATTGAACAGAGTGATAAATTTAGAACAAGAATCACAGGTCTGTAGGGTTAGTCATATTTTAGTACGGGATGCTCTTTGCCTGTGTGATGATTTGTGTATTGCTTTAGGTTGTTGCTATAATGATATTATATCAACAGATGAAATAAATATGATAATAAAAAACACCATAATTATTATCGCCATTTCTTTAATCGTCCCACAGATGTATATGCGTCTAAGAATAAGGCTTAAGATGGCAGTCTACCACACTGACCAACAGCCGTGGCAGGTCAGCAATATTCATTGGTGTCTAATTGGAAAGTGCTATCAAAAAAAAATACGCGGTAAAGCTTCTCACTGTTAAATATCGTTGTAGTCTAATAGGTTTTTGTTTTAATTGATGTAAGCACACATTAAACTGTACAATTAATTTGATATATTAGTATGAAACATAAGGAAGTATGTGTGAATTGCCAGAAATAAACTATTATAATATTACGCATCGAATTTACCTATAGAACTGTGAACAACACATTGTTGTTCATAACAAAAAATAGGGACAAACCCAACAATACAAAAACACAAAACTATTTTTGATTTGTTTCTGCAACAAAACGGAATTGATATTATAGTTATACCAGCATCATTAAAAACTATTTTATTGTTCCACGTTTAAAAAAGGATCTTTTCTCAACTAATAAGGGTGAAAGTTATAGTGTATACCTTATACGCTTTTAAACCTTTAAATGTCCACATTTATATCACACTCTCTGGTTTTGTAATATTCGTTGTTATTTATTTATCCAATATAATATCCATTTTCAAATCGTAATTAATTAGGTATTTTGCCCACCTATTGTATTGACTTTATTAAAAAACATACAATACATAAATAAATTGTCATTTTCCAAAATTTTAAAATAAATGCTAAAAACTATATAGGTATATACCAATTTATTTTGAGTGACAACTGAACGAAAAATATTTCGAATAGATTACTGTTCATGGACAATGATTCCATATCTCAAAAAACAAGATTTTTTTTTCTACGAGACGTCTGGCGGAAGGAAGTAGATAATGGCATTTGTGCCAAGGTGAAGTATAATGTGGTCCCAAGTTCTCTTCCTTATATGTACACACTTTAATCTCGCAACACCTTGGCAAGTTGGCACTTGGAAATAAGGTTGAAGGAATTTAGAAATAACTTGCTACCAGAATAAACAAGCATTGGCATTCGCTTCCGGTTATTTATATTCAGGGAAAAAGTTTGTCATGAAATGCATTGTTTTTGCATTTAAGCAAGATTGAAGTCGTCAGATGATCTTGAAAATACTCCTTCGCAGTGTGACTGACTATGGCCCTAGTCGTTGCCATTCGGGCAGGACACTTGTGTGATAAAAAGTTTTTTGACAATATAGGGTGTTAATAAACTTCAAAAGCTTCAATTTAACTTTTTCATATGTTATGGCTTCGTTCACAGTATTATTAATTGGTATTTGCTCTATCTTTTTTGGCGTTTATCACCCCTCGATTTGATAAAGTTGTTGATGCTAGTAAAAAAAAAATTACAAAAAACTCACGATAAAAATCTTGCCCACTCCTTCACTTCCTTTCGTAAGCGTATTTTATTATTGTATCGTCACGTAGTTTCTGAAGGGGTAAACATAGAGCCCTGTGAGTCAAATAAGTCAGTTGTTACAAACTTGACGCGCTTTTTAAACATAACTTAATTCATCGTGAACTATATTGATTATATAATAATAGGCTGGAAGAAAATGATTTTCGTAATTAAAACAGAACAGAATAAACAGGGGAACTATTTTGAAGATGCCTTCGTTCAAGACATGCCAATGCTTGTCAAATCTCCAAAATGATGGATTTATTTTGGCAACGCTTATCAAATGACACTCGCACCTTTTTTCACATATGCAAGATAAATATGGCTTAAATTCGTCTAAGCGTAGTTTACATTGGATCACTATTGTTCTTGAAGTGTCTTTGCCACATTTGTAATTAACTATTTAGTCATTGTAATTGTCTATTTAAACTAAAATGGTGTCGAGAATATTTTATCATCATAGCGTCTATTCTAGTTGTACAGTACCTACTTTCTGATTAGTTCGTAAAGAGTAAGAATTTGGAATGTTAATATTTCTAAAAAAAATATGTGTAGTTTGGGTCGTATTTTAAAACTTTGATAAGTACGCGTATGTGCCAATATTTTTTAAAGAAATTGCAGATCATTCTGAAGAAATTGCATTGCAGATCTTTCTGAGTCACTGGTATACATTTCATAGAATCAAATTTGTAAGCCATTACTGCCCACGCGCCAGCTAATCAACCTAAATATGTATACAAACATTTGCAAAATTGCGGCTCTCTCAAGTATTTGGTCAGAACACGACAAGCGTGGGTCATAAATACGAGAATGCCTGATTTTATTCTGTTAGTTATGCCTCCTTTAATTTCTGATTTATAGATTGGTTTTATGACTGTATTAGCTAGTTAGGAGTCATAAATATAAATCGTAACAGAAACTTTATACCAGGCCTTTCTTTTAAGTTTTATAGTCTAAAACTCTAAAGATTTAACTTCTTGAACCCCCGCCTTTAGAAAAAGAACGATTGAGTATTATTAGGCTTTTTTATTTCATTTAATATTAACTAAAAAAATATTTAGTTCAACAAAAGCACTCAATAACAACAGAATAAGAAACATAAATTCGAAAAATGTCAATTACTGCAATCTTCATTACAAGGACAGAAATGTAGTCCGACATATTATGGGTCGTGACAGCTGGTTGGACTAATGGCAGTGTTGGTACATACATACATATACATACATATATCTGCAGCTTAGCCATTAATCAGCGTTATGAAAAAGGCTACATTAATATAGAAAAAACTTTCACAGAATAATTATTAATATATTAATTAATTCTTTAAAATTCTGGTTTTGACTAAACACATTTGTCGTATTTTAATTTTATATTTTGCCTATAAAATTACATTTTCATTTATAATATTCATGTATATAATATGTTTAATAATTATTATGATTTAATCATAATGACATAGTCGATACAAATGCTTTTGCTTAAAATAAAATTATATTACTTATCATTTAGGTCTACTAAAGGGTGTTATATTTATACACAAAATGAAAAGCGTCAATTCTTAATCTTTAATTTTGGGATGTGCGAATTAAAAGTGCAGATACATAGCATGAATTTATACTATTGAATTTTGGTCGAATTGTACGTAATATAAACTTTACCAATTAAAAATATATCCACGAATAATTAGATATTATGCCATAGGTATATTTAACATGAATATCAAGTTTATAATACGAAAATATGGCTTATGTTACAATAACTTTGTTATTTAAACGATTTTATGACTTCCTAGGCGATTAAGTAAACACATGTGCCAAAATCGGTCAAGTAATTTCCGCGCGCAAAAAGGCGCGGAACGATGTCTTTGCCCTCGAGGCGGTTCGTGTTCGTTACGATTTAAAATCAAAGCACAGCGGTCAGCGGCTAGTTTTTGGCTAACGGATGTTGGTTGTTTCGGTGCTTGAGCATGTGCGGATATGCATTCACATTCACGTGAAGATATTCGAATATAACATCGCTCATAATGCAAAGTTTTTGAAGCTTACATTAATCTTTGGTATGATCTTAATTAGATTTAATTATTTTTAAATACTTAATGTAGGTACATAATTAGTAAGCTTGTTTCTATTAAAAATGAAATGCCGCAAGACGTTATTTTAGGGATTTTAAAAATAAAAGTTACAGATCCTAGTTTAACACTAATGGCCTAAGGATCTTTCCAGAGCTTTTAACCTTACCCAATTATACAAATATCTGCTGAATCCAGCTTAATTGAATTGAGATCTGAAAGTTAGTATTGTTATTCCTGATTAATTTGTCCGTAATATACGACGCCTATTATTATTAAATTCATTTTAGAACAAGAACATAAATATAAATATATCAGTTTTTTGACATTAACGTAACAAATGCCTAATAATATAATTTTTTTTACATCGTTTAATCAAGACCTATTTTTTGCGTGCAAATATAAGTCCTTAGTTGTATTATTACGAATAATATCGGTAAGGATCACAATAATTGCTTACAGAAAATTACCGGCTTACTCAAACCTGTTTACGTTCTTCGTACGTTGATAAATACCTACGTAGGCAATGACGTGATATAGGTGAGCAAAACATCACGTTTTGGAATTCCACGAGCGAAGCGTCGGCCCAACCTTGAACAAAGTCAAGAGAAGCGGTTTGAGCTTCATTTTGAATTTCATACGTTACAAGTTGTTGGCTATTCGAATTGTAATACCTTGTACGTGGAACATAAGGCATCGTACATCATACCGGACTATTTGATATTGGATATTTTACTTTTTCATATTGGATACTGGACTGTAAGATTATTTTACATCGATAAAAAAAAAATATGCTGCTACAGTACAGCAATGAATTATCCTCACTCCTATCAAAGGGGACACAAAGTCGGTTCGAGATCTTGTTTTAATTAATTACAGGTCTTGGTATCAATTTCCCGCGTTTTTGATGACAACGCGCCCGGAAAGAAATGATTCCTATTTCATTAATTTTGAACCAGTGTTGTATTTATTCATTACTTATAGACAAGGTAACAAGAATAATTACGGATATTTGGTGGCGTCGATCAGTTTATTGCAAGTGTGTACAACCGACACACGTGACTTTGATCAATTCGCACGTCAAGATATTACATCACCGGGCGCCGCGCCGTCGGCGGCAGTGCGGTCTTGTAATACGAATAATAAGATCAAATGTTTATGATACGTAGTATATAAGTTATGTATTGAAACTCCGGCGACTATTGCTCTGTATAGGGTAAACCACCCTATAGTTAGCTCTCTCCACTCTCTCCAGTACTCAGCTTGTTATTTAGTGTTTACAATTTTGTAAGCTTTAATACCTACTGATGTTTAGTGGAATACGTGTTCTTTGATTGGCAAATACTCAAATTTAAAACCAATAGCCTCTAGGTACCGAGATTGTATGCGATGATTTAAGCCGTCACAAACGTCATGCCCTTACTTGTACAAATTGCAATATCTTTCGTTTTCGAAAATTACTACCTATATTTTGTTATGTTACTGAACGGATGGAATTTTATGAGAAAGTGTTTAATTTTCGTGGCAGACGCGTGCTATTTGTACACTTAATAAAAGGCTGACTATAATGGAATATTTTGCTCATTATTATTTCTTACTATTTTAAAATTTACTTGCTGATTATTTGATCACAAAGTTTTAAATTGTTTTAAGTTCATTTAAAATTTTGGTCACTTATTTTACGCAATATTTTAAATAGATAGTTTATTAAACGATCTTTCAAACGGCAATCGTCGATTTATTACTAACAAACGGTCAAATTACAGCTACTGGAAATTAAAATTCTACCTAAATGGCTGACTACTGGGTGGTTTACCCTATCTGTATATAAGTACCTCATGTTTTATGGACACTTTTATATCGGTATAGACTATCAAAAGTCAATAGTTATGGTAATTGCAATACAATGTTATGAATATTCAAAGCTCTGTTCATTCATGGTGACTAAACATGGTAACTATGTAATAGTATTGCATTGTCTTAAACATTTCATTGCATACGCTATGTTTTATTTATTCTAAACTGTTACTAATTGCATTTACGAGAATTCTTGGCACATAATCGAATTTGTATAAAATTTTATTAAAACCGACGTTGTAAAGAAAATTGGAAATAAAGTGGGTAAAAAAACAATAAAACATAATGATTATATAGTCAGTGAATTAATGTAGGTACTGGAAATGTAGTGTTGAAGACGGATGTTGCACACATCCTGCACCTAACACCGCACAAACATCTCTAACCTTAATGAGCTTGGCGTAAAGGCTCTTTCTACCATAGTTAACACCAGAATCATTCACAACTTTGGTCTCGTAATGCGCTAGAGAACGCTATGGAACGCCTGGTTGTAGTAGATGGAGTTACATCTCGCGAGATGCCTCCGATCTGCTGGACCGACAAAATTACAACTCTGACCAACCCACCTATAAACGAAAACGCACGCCAAGCATCTGCTCGAGAAAGATACAGAACTATATTACTGCAGGCCTCCAAGCAACATGCCTGACCACGAATAATCTGTGAAGAGCATATGGATAGAAAGGTGGAATTAAATTATTAGATTAAATATCAATCATATTGGAAATGATATATGTTTATTAATAAAAACTTATGAAACATAATAAAACATTTAAGAGGTTCTTTGACAATAACATCGGAAAGTAAATTCACTTAAATTCGTTTTACACAATCAATATAATTGACCATCATTAACATATGTGATAGCCGTACGATTAACATATATCATATTGGATTCATCATTATCATTGGCTGCCCTTAGAAGGACTTGTATTGACCGACACTGCTGTTTTAAAAGTGATTTCTGCATCGAATTGTAAGTAGTTTTTTTATTTATTCACGTTTTCTACTACAATAAGTATCACCAACGCGACAGATCGCACGCAATTCTATCACGCTATCACAATAGTTGTTTTTGCACCCACTAACCCAGTTTTCGGCGCTAAAAATTGTTCAACGTCAAACGCGTATGTGCTTTCATGCGGAGATCGTAATTCAATTGTAAATTGTTCGTATCCAATCAGTAGACGTAGGCTGTGACATTTTTCAATTGCATTGTTGCCTATAAACATTGTTACAACAATGTATGAACGATATAAATGTTTATCTGTACGCGAACGATCCCGCGTCGCTCATTAGCGAGCAGAACAGACATCACGTGAAAGTGACGTGAATGTATCTGAATAGAGAAAGTACGTAACCGTCGGCTGAGAACAACTTCGAGTTGAAACGAAAGCAACTCTACCCACTTGGCTGGGATTTTTAAAAAGTTTTGCATATTTAATGCCACGCATATAATAACTGACATTGATTCAGTCAATGCCAATGACCCTACCGTTTTCGTTATGTGCTCATTAAAAGTATTAGGAATAACATAATATTTACACCACGCTTGTAGATGGGTGTAGGTGCTAAACAAGATCTACGCCCTATATTGACCACAGTGTTCAGATAACTGATTGACTAGGAAATCAAGTCTTTGAATCAACGTGCGAGCATGTACAGAATGATGCATGTAGAAGAAGGACGTCAGATATTTTGCAATTACCAAATACCAAGGCAGATATAGAACCGAAAGTCGAATAAGTTTTACATGTTCCCCCCAGTGGGATGACGATCTGTAAAAGGCTGCAGGCAGATGCTGGTTGCGACAAGCCGAGGATAGGGCGCGATGGCGCTCATTGGGGGAGGCCTATGTCCAGCAGTGGATTGAGATGATGATGATGTTCCCCCCGTGGTGACGATCAGGAGGAGGGAGGAAAAAATAAATGAACTTTCCCAGTTGTTCTTATATGATAAATTTATTCCATATTTTGAGTCTTCATTAAACATTATCTTTAAGAATTATTAAGTATCGTTATCTTAAGAAATATTCATTAGCAAATTCTATCTGCTTTACTATCTAAATTTGCAACATACAAACTTAAAAACAATCTTGTCTTTTTTTTCATTCCATTGTCGTACCGCTTTTTTCCCCTCTCTTCTCGTCTGTTTTCTTCGTCTGTGCTAGATGTTTGTCTAGTATTGTAATCATTGGCCGTTTAAAGTATTTTTAAAATTAAAATGACTAAATGCATATCATCAATAAATTTACATGTTTAATTTGAAAGCGTATTAATACATAATTAGATGTCCATCTTGTAAGCAAACCTGTTCCCCGTTTGACTTTTCATATTACAAATCTGGTAGGTAGTATTTCAGTTGTATGAATACAGGTTTTTCGTTAAAACAGTTATGAAATTAATTAGTTCAGTGTGACCTTAGATTATAAAATTTAATGTAACTCAACGCGTATATTTCTATGATCTGTCTATATATATCTATATCTATGATAATGTATTACTATGATCCACATTTTTTGTTTCACTACCGAATCCACATAAGGAAAGTTCTGACTATAATATATCGTACTTTATTAATAATTGACATTATTACAATATTTATATATAGCTGTACCAGCAGACAACCAAATCAATATAACAACGTTTCGCTCATAAACTGCTATGGTCAAATCACCATTCATATAATGGACGGAAAACGATTATATGTGGCCTATAAATAGCCGAAAATATGGTTCACGCTTGGGGAGTTCCCACTCCCTTTTCGTTCTCACAACGAGGATTCTGGGCGCGGTGGCAGATCAGCGGTATATCTTACCATATAAGGTGATGTACCACAATGAGTAAGCAGAGAATGAGACTACGCCTCGATACGCTCGGGAAGGTAGGAAATAAGACGCCTGCTCGTTTCTGAGCGTCATTCTAACGCGGCACATTATTACACTAACGGTAGCATTCTTTAATTTGTTAATTTTGAACCACTCTCTCCTCTCGCCGGCCGTTTCTGGACAGACGCGAGTTAAGTGTATCACAGACTGAGCTGTAATATACATTAATATACCACGCTATAATATAGCAATAGACTTATTCTCTATAACGGGACGTACATAACAGATGTATCGAGGGAAACTACTAAAATACTCTAGGTAATCCTACGGGGAAATATAGGCGTGATGTTATGTTGTTGTATTATAGCAAACTACCACAGGAGGTAGCCACACTATTTGCGGTTATTAACTGACTAATATCCCTTGCTATACCGAGATATATCTTGCTATATCTGTTCACATATTTTGACGACGAAAAAAAGATATAACTGCGTGTGTCGATGTTATTTGAGTGTTACTATACAAAATATATTACAATATATCGTAATATGCTCAGCTTTAATATACATCGGATTTTCTAACTTACATTTTTAGTAGAAATTTCTTGTAGCGACTCGCATTTTGGATCTCTGCCCGGTGTATGGCAATAGGCTCACTATCGATTGCATTGTGTGACGGAAACGTAGCTGGTGAAACGTTGGAGTGTATTACATTCCTCTGCCTACCCCTTCAGACATTACAGGCGTGAAGTTAATTTTATAATATATTTTATAGCTCCATCTGTGATAACCTTTATATCAAGTATTTATAACTAGAGAGCGCCTTCTTGTATATAACGTGTTGCTTTAATTAAGACATTTTATCTACCGTCTTAATTTTTACAAAGCACCGAACAAAAGATACTTATTTAGCGGTCAATGTACCGCTAATTTATTTTGCAATTGTGTTATAGTTTGACTTTTAAGCTATTCTTTTAGTATCTATATGTTTGTGCGGATAAGTCTCCAAATAGCGTAACAAATTTAAAAAAAAAGCAGATTATGATAGGCTTAATTTTTTTTTTAAGTCTAGAAATGTTTATGGAAAATGAATGTTTCGGGCCCGTTTGTGGAAATACTGTCACTTTCATTTTAAAAATCTTTTTTGCAATATATGAGAATATTGACTGAATAAGAATGGAGTGACGATATAAGCAAAGTAGCTGTCAGCGGTTGGATTCGAAGAGCTGAAGATTGATCATAGTCGCGTGCTATTGGAGAGGACTATATCCAGCTGACGGAAATCGGCTGCTAATGATGATAATTATAATGATAATCATGATGATGAGTAAATAAGGCCACTCCAAAAACATAAACACACTTCGAAAGACACACAATAGCGTAACTTATCATAACAATACAAATAGAACAAAGTCCCTTTTATTATTAACAATATTGTAACCTTATAATAATACTTATATGTATGTTTCTATTAGTCACACAAATTCGCTTAATGCTAACCAAGATATAACAATTTTCAAAACAATGTTAGATTCATTACAAAACACTACAAAATTTTCTAATTTAGTTTTTCGTGGTTCGGAGTCTGGATATGTTTTTTTTTTTTAGAATAGGGGGCAAACAAGCAAACGGGTCACCTGATGGTAAGTGACTGCCGTCGCCAATGGACACCTGCAACCCAGGGGTCAGC
>DWMG01005176.1:0-10392 GCA_018244855.1 Elbella merops | reverse complement strand
ACCATATTTCTAAGTCTTGATGTTGCAAATGTCTATATGCGACAGTGACCGCTTACCAACAGGGTCGCTTGCTAGTTTCCTTGCCTTCTAATAAATCAATAACTTCAAATAGGACTATATATTTTAGATTATTTATAATAATCAAAATAATTTTCACAGTGCGTATCATGTGAAAAGAGCCTAACATGACGAGCGCAACTAAAACTAGCCGTGTTCCGGAACAAGCCGGCCCGGCGGGAACAAGCGATAAACTGTTATGACAGTTAGTCGATACCCAATTATACACGGTGCGAATTGCAATCTAACTTTCGAATATAACACTTTTGCATCAGTTCTTCACATTTATATGTTTCTACAAATTAGTCAGATTTTCGTAGTAATTGTTGGAGAAACACGGCTTAGAATAAGTAAAAAAGTGTAGTCAGTTTAATTTACGCTTTACTATTTACTTTTGAATTATAACTCCAGTTCCTTTATCTACATTTGGAAACGGATGCTCTCTGTTTAGCCTACAAGAGACCTGGCGTAAATGAAGTTTTAATTTGGGGAAAGGCTGGCCAACTGAAATGGGCAAAACTTACGAACTAATGAAATCGTAACCAGTAACTAACATCTTATTAATAACTGATATTAATAGTACTAACTGTCACTAACAGCCCATAGGGCTCGAGGAATATCCCCCAGTCACGTTCGACGTCAAAAACAGATAGCCGCCGCCTACTCGTTTACAATCTCATCATTTAAATGCTGAAACTTACAGAAATAGATTGTAACGAATAAAACCTAGGAACCACGTGAGACCAATGTGAGGTCAGTTGATGATGTGAGAATGATATTTTCCAAATGACTACTGATCATGAGACTTAATATTGATTTAATACTAATTTAATACTGTTTTCAAAAACAAAGACTGAAACTGATGAAACGTGGGAGTGTACTACCCTACTCTACCTACTCGTTCGGGGATTACAGGCGTGTAGTTACGCTTCTCTTTGTATCTATTTATATTTCGTCCCACTGATATACACAAGAACAAATTCCAAATACCTCTGCCGCGAGCTACTCTGTGCGTAGATTAACAAGGTATTTGCACGAACTTCATACTCGAGACGATGTCACGACAAATATGTGGCGAAACAATCCACTCAGACGTGTCCTCGGAACGGGGTGGATGTTTCTTAATCAAGTATCGAGTATCAATATACCCCCACATCCACCTTCAAATGGGACCGTATCTCAAAAAATACTTTTAGTGAAATTGCAGTTGCCCAATGTAAATAATATAGCTTTTTTGTATTATTTATCCGAAAATATCTTTGGGTTGTTTGTGAGAAAAACACTAATGACGAAAATAATAGCTCATGTTACATACATGAGCTATTATTTTCGTATATCATTTATGCAGCACACATGTTACTTCAGAAGAAAACTCGAAATTACGACCCAAGAATGTTAGATATAGACGAAGAAATTTTCAATATGAACTGATTTTAACCATTTTAAATAGACGTAGACCAATAAAATAGTTGTATTTAGTGAAATGTCAACAAATCCTAATGTATCCGCAAAATAAATAAAAGTGGCTGCAAGCCCCCATGTCTTCATTTCTTCGGATACAATTGCCCAGATACAAGACAATGGATGGCAGTGGCCGGTAAAAGAAAACGCCGTTAAAACCATTCAGTATCTCACTGTCACGATGAGTAAATTAGGGAAGGCAAAGGAAAACCATCCCATTATTCCCGTCAGAATAGCAACCGGGGAAATTTCTATCTTAATAAGTACAAATAGATGTCCCTCTTTTATGAGTCCGTTGAGTGGCATCCAGTATTGTCGGTGAAATAAAATTAGGGGGACATTTTTCTCTTTTAATTGGCATCGGTAGTTACTTGAATTTTTATTCAGAATTAATAATGATAGAGACAAAATCAAGATCAATATTTCAATAAAGATTTTAAAATAACTACCTCACTTGATTTGTTTTTATGATTCCAACACCATTATGACTTTTACGGGTCCACTAACCATTTCGAAGTTTTAATAGCTCAGATGTGTAATGCAAATAGGAAAAAATCATAAATATTCAGTAATGTTTATGATCCATAGCTAAACACGTAGTTCCTAGTATATTGCCCCAGTGATCTCAAGTACACGTAAAAGATAAATAATGTATGTATCTCGCGGCCCAAAGTCTGTTGAAGAGTTGAGGTTAGTTCGTTCTGTTCATTTTTGACGTTCGTGTGACTTGGTTATCTACGACTTGGGAACACGTAGCTGAGTCTCACGCTTCGGGTACTGGTACGCAGCTTGAATCTCGATTAAGTTAAATATCTCTAGTTATCACGGCGGCGGAGGCGAAATCGCGGAAAATATAAAACAATAACATAAAAATATTGAGATAAATTAATATTTAAATAAAATATCCGAGCAATAATTATAAACAAAAGGAATATACATTTCATAAATAATTATAAAAGTAACATTCTACGAGTATATAATGAATATTATTAATTACTGGCAGATAAGAATAATTATCATTAAAGTTTAACTCTCACCTTGAATAACTCGTCGGATTGGAGAAATTTACACCTTGAGTGATTAGCTAATGTTGCATTCATAGTTCAACGAAGCAAATTGCCTAATAATTGCAAAATATTATGCCCTTATCTCTTAAGTAAGCCTTCACACTTATATCTACGAGAAATAAATTCTACTGTATAATAATAATGTATGTATGTGCTAATGGGAATAGAGAGCCGTACCCTTCCTCTCATTGACCGGTATGGTTACATCACCAACAACCGCTACACCGAATGAGTGTTCAATTCAGTATGCACACTTCATATTTTTTAAAATTCCCAAAATCCAAACGATATTCAGGCGTTCGTTGCCAGCTCTATTTGCTTTTATTTCCCCGCTGCGCAAACTGGCAAACTGGCAAAATACTATCGACATTTTAGCTTTACACCACCGGTAAAAGGGTTTTAGGCCACAGCAAATATTTTTAGTGCACTTATATGAATTGTAAAATCCTTTGTGATAGAGAAATGGACGGCGCCTTCTTTGCAATTATCGCTACAGCTAATATAATAAAAATAATGAAGATCTAACAACCTGACACTAGCCTACGCAGATCATGTACTCGTATTATAATTACCAAACAGCTAGACAAAAAAAACATTGTGATAAAACCGGCACGCCTCAAAGTTCCCCATAATTATTTCAAAGGCTTGTGTTAAGTCACAGTCAACTACTGAACACGGGGCTTTTTGCAATTTTGTTTCTGATTGATTTTTATATTCATTCTAAAGTCTAAAAAATTTTTTGAGGGTCACAATCATTATATCGACTACGTCAACAAACAAAATTATTTAACTTTGTATTTAATTTCATCGATTTTTAATTCACGGGAGCCAGGTAATACACTCAACCTTAAAAGTCGTAATTTTTATTTCAGTATCTCATTTATATATTACTTTTAATTAATTTATTTACAAAAGCTCAGTATCGTTAAAGAAAATTTATTTGCCTGAGTGCAATTTTATCTCCCGAGGTCGCAACCCAATAAAACTCGGACAATATTTTGTTTCGCACCCCCACTGCAACTAGATTGTAAAACAGTTTGGCAGCGGACGGTTTTGCTAGGCAACTGTAAAAATAATAGAGACAATATGAATTGCATGAACATAAAGTGTGGAAAGTTCTACCTTTAGGTTTTGTCTTTATTAGACCATTCATTTATTGTACTTGTCCCGATTTAATGGTATAAAAAACAAATCATACGATCAGCCGATAAATATGTATCAAAATATTATAATGTTAAAATACTACTCACGCCATCTATGTATCTGTAACTAGTAACTTCTGTATGTGTGTATAGAACGTAAAAAATAAAAGTCAGTTCGCAAGTGTATGTTGAACAAAACACGTTGTTTTAATTTTAAGAGGTGAATTAAAGACAGAGAACGAAATTAAAATAATCATCGATATAGAACGCTGAGTAAGCCGGTCGGCGGAAAGCAAACTAACTATATCCTGAGAGTCCAAAATACGTGATACGACAGCAAATGCCGGATCTCGCTGAACCTAAACATACAAACTTTTTCCCGAATCTTCCAATGGAAGATCCTCGTAACTAGATTACATCAAGGTCGCTCTGGTATCAGCAAGAAAAACTCCTGTAAATAAAATACTCAATGCTGATTGCGATCACGTCTCTCTCGTTACTTTTACTTTTAATGTATATAATTCCTTATGTTGTTGCCTAACCACATTATTATCTTCTTTCATCAATTTCCGTAATGTAATTTTTATTGCACGTTTGTCGCATGAAACTGCAAATCCTACAGGTTGATCACTCATCCATCCAGATCCACTTGATCATAAGGTGATCCATAGAAATACCAAAGGTAACCGAAACATTTTGGTTCTTAGTATATATACTCGTAAGTGAGTGAAGTATCAGTACTTTGTGTTCAATTTACAGCATGGCCTAACTCTTCTCATTATGAGAGAAGACCCGTATCCAACATTCCAATGACAAAATGGTTGACATGACGATGTAAGAATTTACTGCAATCGTTAAGTTTAGCAGCAAAAGCATTGTTTAGAGAAATATGCAGTGATAAAGAATGGTGGTTAAGAATTCAGCCAGTCACTCCGGGGGTGCCGGGTTGAAATCTATGGCGCGCACCTCTTTACAAAAAGTGCGTTTTAAATTTAAATATCATTTGCTAACGGTGAAGGAAAACATCGTGAGCAAACCTGCACACCTTAAAATTTATTAAAAGAAATATTTTCTAAGGTGAGTGAAGTCTGCCAACCCGCACTTAGCCAGCGTGGCAGACTATGGCCTTAACCTTCTCAATATGAGAGGAGACCCATGTTACAGCAGTATGAAGCAGTAGCAGAATGCTAAATGGGCCGATTATTATTATTAGAGAAATAAATTTCAGCTTTTTTTTTTCTTGGTGTAGATGTTACAAGCCGTGTTATATAGACAGAAATTCAGTTGCATTATAATAAGTATATGCGACGGTACTGTGCTTAGGTTTTAGAGTAAATATTTAACCACCTCCGAACCATATTATTTTTAATGAGATATTAATTTGCAATTAAAAGTTTGTTCAATTCTAAATAACTAAATTATCGGGTTACCGATAATGAAAAGTATACTATTTGAATTTTTATACAAACGTACTTATAAGTCGCTCCATTTCGTAATGATTAAAAAAACTAAGCTTTTATCAAATACATTCTTCTAATTGATTTCTTATATCGCTTAAGATCTTTAATAGCTTTTAAAATGGTATTGTTACACCCCAATTCGACTTTTAGGGAGAAGAACACGTCATTATAATCTTCATCATCATCATTATTACCATTGTCATCATCACTATTACCATTATCACCATAATGGTTTAATTCATCATGGCTATGTTCATCATTATCACCATCATCGTCATCAGTCTGCTTCAGTCCACTGCTGGGGATAGCGTTCGCCTTACTGGGCATCATCATTGAACTTTGGTTGACCTTGGGTTAACGCATCCGGTTTCTACATACGTGAACTTTTTCACTAAGTATTCACAATTTAGATTAACTTTTAATATATTTAAAACCTAAAATATGTAGGGTTATTCTCACATTAAAAATATAAATAAACAAAAATTTTTGTCCTCCACTATATTTTATCTACTAAATCGTAATTTTATATACGACAGCTTAAAAATATTATTTCCTGCAAATACTATTAAGGAAACCACGAAGGTTTCAGTATACATAAAAAGAAAGCCACGGGATTTTGACATGGTTGCTTTCTGTTAATGAAATAATGATATATGACAATTTATATTTAATTGAAGGAAATGAGTAGTTTATTGTTTCTTAGAGAATTTATTATAAACACTTGGTACTAAGATGAGTGTAAATCAAAACCACACAAGCATGATAGGCTCAGCAAAGGCACATAGCTTGCGCGAGATAGGAATTTGGAATTTCCAGATGCGGTATCGCTCACAGGAATCTCAATGTCGCCACTTAGCGGAGATACTCATTGAATCGCATTCCTTTTTTTTTCATATCAGGTATCAGTTAAACGTATTTATTTTTAATCTTTTCATTCTAAAATCCACGTTTACTCTATATAATTATTTTGTAATACACACCGCACTCAATACTGTGTACATCGTAACTGAAGAGGTCAAATTATCGTCAAAGTAGTTGGCAAATTTAGTTTGTACAAGTTTAAGGTACTTCTGACCTAAAACTAACGATATTGCTATACATAGAGATTAATGTAACCTCTGTGACCAAGCGAAGTCCGACCGAGACCCCATTATACAAAACTTTAACATGGTTCCGCCCCCAAGCAAGTCGTTTGAGATAGTTCATCTTGACGTTTTCACCATTCAAAATGAAAATGCTTTCTCGAAATACACTCAAAGGTATCATCGTATGGCCTAAAGCGTTGTCTAAAGAATTCTCCTCCCATAACGGCCTTCGTTTGATAATCGTGTCAGATTCAATGAACCAGTATTTAATAATCAAACAATATCGTAACATGTTTGATAATCAATTTGATAATCAAACATGTTCCTATTTTGTTTGATTAAGCCAAATTCAACGATTACAAATTCAAATCATTATTGGCCGTGCCCCGAATGAGACAGTTACCGAAGCTACTAAATTAAAAACTGGACAGACAGAAACATCCTTGACGGATATAATTCTACGCGCCATAATAATGATGTAATGTATGGGTTCTTAATTTAATGTTGGTTTAATGGCAAAAAGTCTTACTCACATGAAGACTGACTAATAAAAACGAGCTTGAAAGTTTCATGAACGACTTCATTTGAATATAGAATATATTTTAAAGGCAAAGATAAGAAATAATATTTTACTTTGCCAAATAAAACTCAAGTTTGCTTAAGTTAAAAATGTAGAGAACCCTTAGTCAAGGCAAGAAGACAACATTTTTAAGATCAAACATACATATAAATTTAATGCCAGTTAAAGTGTACTAATGCTTTCCAACTCGTATATAGACTGCCTCGTTGGCCAAGTGGTTGCAAAGTCGGCTGCTAATCGAGAGGTCCTGGGTTCGATCTTGGGTCGGGAACTACTGGGTTTTCTAAATTGAAATATTGAAATTTCTAGTGGCGACTTGGAGTCTACATTTGTGCTCGGTTCTCGGCAATAGGCTCACCCCCAATTCCATGAGATGGAAACGTAACCAATGAAACGTAGGAATGTGCCACACTCCTCTGCCTACCAATTTAATAATTACAGGCGTGATGTTACGTATTACTTTTTTAGATTAGTAAGTAACCACTGTTTAAATTAAACGAATGAGCATTCATCAATATTTATTCTTTTTTCTAGTTTTCATTAGACCCCAGGTCTCCTTTCAAAATGAGAAGGTTTATAACCATATACATATATAATACGTGAAACTCAAGTACGTGGAATTAAATACAAATTAATATTGAACACAGAACTGTCTCTGTTATCTGGTTAAAACGTTAAACTGTAATTGTACAATGTGATCACGAAACTATATACTAACGTAAACAAACTTTAAGGATCGAGACCGCAATGCGACTAACAGTAAGGCTTAAAATCCCGCCCGTTTTCCATGAGGATAGACACAGACTATAGAATACCAAATAGAAGACGAAGTTACTTACGCTTTCGAAGTTTCCTAAAAATTCAGGTCCTTTTATATGCTCTCACTTTAATATGGCCATTTTTAACGTGGTTAGCACATAAAAATACTCGCACATGATTTTAAATGGTTTTTATAAGTTTATCTATTTATAAACATTACAAATTCTTAAGTCCGGCACGATGTCCTCACAAGCTCGTGTTTTGATAACGTTATAAGGGCATACTATTGATGACGAAAATATAATATAATATTGAAACTTTATTTAAGTTTTAATATTTTAATACCTATGTAGGTATAGGCATCAACAGAACCACATATATATACAAAGGACACAGATCTCAAGTTACCGCCCACGGGTTGTATTCACAATTTGTTATCCAAGAACGTTTTTTTATACACTATACTTTTAGCCACAGAACAAAGATGATTTTAGGGCGAGCCGTATTGGAATAAACGAGATAGTAAGACACTGAATATCTAATGTATGTATGGAACTAATGAGCTACTCGCAAAACTAGTCAGTCTAGTCTAAACGCAGGCTCACTCCATCGCATGATAAATTTACGTTCAAAAAATCCGCGTATTTAAAATAGCCATCTGACTCACTGCAGAATATGTAATTGTCATTTATGTCGTGTAAGTAAAATAAAATTCCTTTTCGTATTATTATTTTGGTTCCGAACGAAAATGATCTCGTATTAACTTGCATTAAAATTTTCAAGACCCCAAGAATTTTGCTAAATTTTTTTAAATAGTGTTTTGTATTTAGAAAATTACTAAATTATTACTCATGTAAGAGATTAGGGCAATTCCGGGAGATCTTTTCGTCCTACTTTTGTTTTGGTCTACCGCATCTTCACCTGTAAAAAGCGTAACACCGACAAAACTGATAGGTAGCGTCAATGCGAATTTTACTTTTAGTTATGCACAATAAAGCCTACGATGAATTATAAGTTTTACATTTGATACGCAATGTAAACGTTCAAGTGAAACGAAAAGTGTTTACTAAGTACTTTAATGTTACTTTAGCTGAAAATGTTAATTTTCAGCTTGATTTTGGGAATAGAAAAGCAATGAACCAGTCCACAAATCGCTACAGCAAACAACACGAAATTATTCACACAGGCCATATTTCAGGAGCTGAAATTAATTTCGCTGAATTGGAATTTAATTACCTATGAATTGTAGTAAAATTTAATTGTGTTTACTAAAACAATATCAATTAATTAGCGATAATCCAATAATAACAATTAATTAATTAATCCATCCACCTCACATACGCATTGAGTTTTGGTTATTGTTAAAGTTTTGCAATTATGCCTTTGTCGAACTCTACAAATACAACCAGTGATATTTTATCCTAGAAATTGGTATTCATGCAATTATTAATCAACACAGTTAATGTATAAAAGTAGTTATGTCGAATTATAAACAAAGTTATATTTAATTAGAGAAACTGATTGTGTCCAGAACATCCGAAGGGGTTTGTTTGAGTTGCGAAACAGGAACTAAAACAACGTTAACTAAATCCCCAATTTTAGTTTGACTATAATAATTTATGTATTTGGAAAGTTTCTCACTATATTTATTACTCTAGTTTGACTAATAAACGATATTCATAATTTTCTCAACGTCATCATTGCCAGTCCATTGTTGCACTGTTGGGCCAGTTCTTCTTTCAGAATGAGAAGAGTTAAGGATATACAGTCTGTCCCGCTGACCAAATGCGTCTGTCTGACTAATTACGTAATTCACGCTTGTAATCACCGAAGAGGTAGACAGAGAAGTGTAGTACATTCCCACGTTTCCCCAGTTACGTTTAAGTCCCAAGGAATAGTTGGTGAGCGTTTTACACCGGGCATAGACCGAGACTTCGAGTCACTACTAGTAATAGTACACGATGCGGGATTTGAATGCGCGACCTCCCGATCGGCAGTCGCGCTTGCAACCACTCGACCAACGACGCAGTCAAACTTCTTGTAATGAAGCAAATCTTGTAATAAGGTTATTTTTAATTTCGTAAGACGTAGTTAAAATTAATTTTCTTATAAGATGATATTTATAGAAATATTTTATAAGACACTTATTAATTATATGGGTGACTTAACATTGATTATCTTACTTATGATCGAATTTTAATATTTCTATCCCTGAACGGTACATTGGAAAACTTAGTATCTGTGTTTGTTTAAGCAGTCTTTCAAAATAACACAATTACTAAATAGTAGACATACATAGGTACTTATATGTAATTACGGAGAAGGTATTTGTTTGGAAAAGTAGTGGTAAAGGACAGTAAAGGACAGTTTATTAACAATATTAATATAGAAAAATCATAATTTAAATAGATAAACAATATGCGAAAATAGTCGCTTAAAATGTATATCTATTTGTTGAGATACATAGAATTTAACTACATAATTTAGACGTTATTAACTTATGTGCGGGAGTGCGAGCAGTACATACTGTACGAGTATGAAGCTGTACACTAGGGATGTTGCGGATATTCGCATCCGCATCCGTAAATGCGGAGCATCCGCATTAATTTCAACATCTGCACCCGCATCCGCATCCGCATGAATTGATGTGGATGTAAAGAAAGTTATACATATAGCGAAGCGTTCATGTGCGATCCGAGTCTCATTCATCCTACACAAAAGAAAGTAGGCGGGGCGAGAACGGCACGGATTGTGTGACACGCTGGAACAGCACATTCTACA
>DWMG01005175.1:0-10393 GCA_018244855.1 Elbella merops | reverse complement strand
ATGAATTGTTTGACTGCTCCCTGGAAATTAATTCCAGTCCTTTTGACGGCGCGGGAAGCGAAGTATTAATTAAATATTACAGTCTGGTTGAATTCATGGTCGTTTTCCTTTTCCGTTCATAAGAAACATATAATATGTCGCAGGCGTATGTTGGATTCTAATCTAGAATGTTCTTATGTAAGTTCTCCGTGGCTTTTATGACGTAGTGGCGATATGTGTCAATCTGGGAATATTTTCACCCTTCCTCGCGCCTCGTCGTAAAATGGGGTGGCGTTCATCTCATTCTTTTATCTGGAGTTAATTCCTTTTGTCAATTATTACGGAGTAACGAACGAATAATGATGCTTTGTTTTAAGTGTTAATCGCTTTCCTCTCTCGTTCAATGGATTCTAACTTTTAATTATACCGATAATTGGACATTAGGGATAATTAGACAAATCTATTTGATATGATACGAAAACATATCTGCAGTTTGCAATTTCTGCCGTTTTTAAATTTCTTAGATCGGCATTAAATATTTTGCTTAGAAATATAAAGCTCGGAGTATCCCAGGCCTCGATGAGGAACTTTATAGAAAACATTTATGAAGTATTAAGCATTTTAATCTTACTGCCGATATCGTTAAACGTGAAAGCGTCTAAAATCAGGAGTTCTCGAACATTCTGATCAAAATTAACACTAACTTTAGAACAATGTGACTTCAATTTCATAATTTACCGTTTCTATTATGAAGATGTGAAATTGATTACATTGCCGTAACTAACTTGTTTTAAGTCTAGTTATAACATATTGTATTATGCAAAATGTGAAAATAATTACCTTATATTTAACAAGCAAAACAAGTTTGCCTGTTACATTTTCTGTGTCTGTCTTCTTCGAATCGATTTCTGTCTCACGTTCAATTACGCCGTAGAGATTACTTAGTAATATGAAATCCAGAACGCTCCTCTTTATAGACCAATTAGTCTGGGAATACGGCACGTTCATTACCAGCCATGGCTCCGATTAGGGAGCTGACGTACCTATATAATTATATGAACACACATACACCTAAGGAAAAACACATGGACCTTTAACGCGGAGCCTGATCGCACACACGTACTACATAACACTCTTAATTGTATTAAGTTTATTGCACATTACAGCTTTCGCTTTGCGATATGAGGTGGTTATTACGGATAATAAATACTAATAATGACTATTATATGACTATTATAAGGGAGATCGGTCCAACAGTGAACGTCTGGCTTCGAACGAAATGATATCGATCAACGGTGGTACAATTTCCGAAATAATTACCGAATCGCGAAGACGCTTTGCTCCCGTTTGTTTCACAGCGGAAATGAATTCCGGTGCTTGGGAGGAACATTAAATCAGCATCAAGCACCTCCATTGTACGGGAAATATTAAAAGACAAGGACGTCTCTAGAGCATCTTTGATTTCACGGTTGCCGTGCTTGAGGTTGACGTTTGATTTCTCGTTTGGATCAACGGAAATCGATTACTAGTATGCCGGGATAATAGTTTATCATAATATCAAATTCATTCATTCATTCATTATGTAACGGCTAATGTCGCTTTACTTCTAATAGTATTATGTTTTATTGCAACAGCTTGCAACAACTCATCGATGGGTTTTGGGTGATTGAAGCTGCTTAAAAGTCAAATAAAATATCTTGGAGTCAAATAAAATATACAAATGATCTTTATACAGTACGCAAAATAAAATAGTATAACATTCTACAGTACGTAATTAAACATTATTTATTAGTTAATAAGCAACAACTGTAATAGAAATTCCATCGCAATTTCCAAGTTTCAAAATGTAAATCAAATCGCAAGTTAATTGCGAACGTACATGCAACGTGGATTCGAAATTTCAATGCCGGTAAATAACGTCGACTTGCAAATATGGATAAATGTTCTCCTTGTTTATGATAATATAGCAATCTAAAGCTTAACATTGCCAACACAAATGCAAATAACCGTAAACGGTATTTCATTTACTTAACTAGAAAAAAAACGTATTGTTAGTCATAAGCGAAACAACACAAAACGTAGAGTCCGGTACTTGTCGCTACAGCGCTAATAAGATAACACTCCGCAGCCCCTTACAACCCCCGCTCCCCAAGTTACTCAGATATAAATAGAGATTACGGAGTACGGCCAAAGGAAAGTAACCTCGCAATCGCAGGCAGCAACCTTGACACTTGCGAGTCTTATCTATATCACCCAATCATTACCGGTAATGGAATCTCGATTATTATTTAGACCGGATAGCCGGAAAACATACGGTTAAATCCGTAGCCAACCGAACCGCCATGTAACAGGGTTAACTCACTCACCTATTCTAAATGACGTAGCCTTAAACTGAGGCTCAATTCCAGCGAACTAAATGTCCAACATTTGCTATTCCTATCCTACTTCGCGTGTAACTGCTTGATGCTGTCGTAACAAACGATACCAATTGAAACAATAAATAAATAAATAATTAACGACGAACCGTTGCGTAAATGTAATAAGCGTGAAAATAAACAAACTTATGTGAAATCCGGAATATTTTTCGGGTATGAAACAAACTGGAAATAAAATAAATAAGAATTAATACATCCGTGCAGAAACGGCAAAGCGTTGATATTTGCCTTTTTGTATTTCATTATTCAATCTCGTCCTTTACTTAATATATACATACATTTAAAATTTACGGTTCTTTAACTCAAAGAAATGAGCAACAATCTTTATGATACGTATAAAATTTCCGCGCGCAGATTTGAATTGACTCCAATTTGCTTTTTATTCACACCCATTTGCGGAAGCGTGTGACGGCTGTTGAAGGAGTTGATGTAATATTTCAAATGTTCTTGTGTGGCCAAGCGCTAACTTTTCGCTTTAAGAGGTTTATTATACGGCACGTTTTTCAAATTATTTATGCTGCGCGCTGTGAATAAAACGTAGCGAGAACAATGTTTCATTCGCTTTAATAACACAAAAATAAGTGTAATTACAAATGTAACGTTTTCAATTTGAATGTAAATGCCTTGTGTTTCATAAAATGAATGAGATCTTTTCGAAAACTTTTAATTAATATTCAAATTGTATGATCTCACAACTATTTCGTTGTGATGGGATGTTTTGTATTACCTAATGTTATTTCATTTCTATTTAACGCGTTCGATATTTGAAACGAGATGTTAAGCGAACGTTAACTCTCGTTCGTGTAATAAAATTTAAACCCTTTGTTGCATTTTCATTTTGCATAATGAATATATTAAAGTTTCCACAAATGCCGCATAAAATAGACGTCCAACGATAGATTATATTATTAAAAATGGACAAATACCTCTTTAAAACTTTTATGCTTCTTTTATATATCGTTTATGATGGAATATCTAATAATTATTCCATTTTGTTGGAAATGTTTTTAGTTTATTAATCTCTCCCGTGATCTGTACGATCTTCAAAATAGTCGACTCGCTTAGTTCATGTCGTGGCGTGGCTTTGTTCGTTCTACGTAATAAACCCTGTCGATAGTAATGGACTGAATATCCCATTTATCTTTTATTTTACATTACAAAAATTATATATCTATCTTTGGATTTATTATAGTTATAAATGTTTACTTTTTTTTATTAAAAGGCGAGGCAGACAGGCAAGCGGCCCACGTGATCATAAGTGGTCACCGTCGCCTATAGACATTTGCAACATCAAGGGCTACCAATGTGTTGCCAGTCTTAAAGGATTTTTTTCTTAATAATACCATGATGTGCGATCAAGAAGGTACTTCCGTATATTTTTTTTGTTCCGTTATAAAAAGCACACATTATAAAAAGCATTTCTCTTTGAACACAAGGAAAATAAATTTAGGAGAATATAGAGATACGGTCTTCATTACCATCATAATTTCCCCAACCTGTTCCCAGTTGAGTTGACGTCGCCGCAATAACATATGTATGTATACGCAGACTCCCAGTAATTTGACACACATGTTAATATATTTTTGTAACGACATTTAATGGAACGTAATAATTAAATTATGTAACTAAATGTGGAACTTTTTAATATTGATAGTAATACTGAAGGTTAAAAACAAAAGTAGAATGTTTTTTTTTTCATTATCAGCCTACTCCCGTCCACTGCTGGACATAGGCCTCTCCAATAGTACGCCACTGAGCTCGGTCTTCAACTCTTCGAATCCAACCACTGCCAGCCACTTTGCGGATATCGTCACTCCACCTAGTTGGAGGGCGTCCTACACTACGTTTGGCAAGTCGCGGTCTCCACTCTAGAACATTAAATTAAAGTAGAATATAAAAACCACATTACCCAAGGTAGCCGAAAGGTGGAATCGTGGTTAAGGACATCCATTGAATGACATTATTTAAAAAACAAAACGTTAATATGAACGTAACGTGCGAGTGTACCACATTCCTATGCCTACTTCTTCGGGGATTACAGGCGTGATGTAACGGCATTATTATTTACGACAGTTTAATACTGGTAATTCGGAGTAGACATATGTCTACTCTGAATACTTCGATATATATCGAAGGGTGCTATTCAATTAACATAATATACCAATTAACTAGGATTACCTTAAATAGAGATAAACAGAGGAGATATGAGTTTAATTCCATTGACATTCTTGTCTTCTATCCGAAATAGATTACCCAACTCGATTACTTTATTTCTAATATTGTAGAAAAAGTTAAACTGCATATACATCTCATGCATAATGTTTACGTCATATCAAAAGCGAAACGATTATACAGCTACGTCATAAACCGCAGGAACTACTCCAAAATTTGTATTTATCCTGTTGGAAAATTAATCGTATTATGATGGGAAACTATGAGAGCCGGTAACGCTAAATTGAAGGTGTTGCATGTATCCAAGAGACACTGAGATTTAATAAATCTGGATAAGTATTCCCACTTATTAATAACCTATAATTCATTTAATTGTCCATTTTTTTTTCATTTATTCATTCATTCATTATCAGCCCGTCTGAGTTTATTGATGGACATAAGTTATTATCTGGGGTTTTTGGCCATAATCCCCACGCTTGACACGCCGACATATGTATACGGGAACTTCTCCATTATGTAAACATAATCAATACAATATTGATACGTAGATATTAAAGCGTTATACCGAAAGATACATTGTTTGAAGAGCTCGTTGACTGAAAAGGAAACTTATGTAGAATATTGCCTCTACAGAAACCGTTGAAGTTTGTATCATGAATTTTATTTTTCTGCGTCTAGCTCTTGCGTTTTAATATTCGACCGGACTTATTTATATGCTGAAAGTACTGTTAGAACTGATACTGAGTATGATAGAAATGCATTATAATTATGTTCTAGGTAACCTTTAAAACTTGGGTTATTTTAGGCACACGACTGATAATTATATGCATACATATAGGGATATGTATTTATATATATATTTTTCGTATCTTACTGTGTTATATTATATTGGTATGTTTTGTTATGTTATAATGAGGTTTTATTTTTCTTGCAGCCTCGCGTATTCGATACGAGATCACGAGCGGGAACATAGGCGGCGCGTTCGCTGTCAAAAACATGACTGGCGCCATCTACGTGGCGGGCGCACTCGACTACGAAACCAGAAAACGGGTAAGATTTACTGGCAGTTTTATATTTTTATTTTAACTTTTTTTTAATATGCGATACCATACGACGAAAGTGGTTATTTTTTATTTTAGAAAAAGAATATTTTGAAAATGGGATAATAATATACATAATATATGTACCTATGTCAAAATAACACGAAATTGTAAGCGAATAATTTTGTTAGGAAAAAATGGCGAATGATAAATGTAGTTAATTGCTTCGAATTTGAATATTTGTGTAGTCGTAGTTATCAAAAGAAATTCTATTGTAGGGCTGTATCTATGAACCGTTAATTTATATAACCTGACGTATGCTGGGAACGAATTATTAAATTGAAGATTATAACGGAATTTCGAAGAATAATTTTTAACATTTGTTTATTTTATTTATAACAAGTAACACGTATTCGGTCAATGATTGATGATTAACCATTATGAGTGGATAATTCCTGAACAAACAAAAACAATTTAATTATCGCTCAAGTAGTCACCTCGTTGATTGCTTTTACAATTCATATTAAATTTACGAACTGGCACATCGAAAAGTTTTTAAATGTAATAAAACGACGAATACATTTTTCTGTATTTTTTTTGATAAATTAAAAGGCAACAACATTGTTTAAGTGTTACAATACTGCGAAATTTGTCGATCACACAGACATTTTTTGCCGCGAAAGTGTGGCGTGAAGCAGTGTGTGTGCTTACGATATTTATTTAATTTTGGTATTAACTAGTCGATTTTTAAATTCGTGAATCGTAAAAGACAAATAAGAACATTTTCGTTAATTTTTAATGACAATCTCCTTACATGACCAACCACTTAACTATTCATATACTAAAATGTATATTACTGCATATTGCCGTATAGAAACTATTATTTTTTTAGTGGAACATTAAAAACTATAATCTTAAATGAGTCACACGAACCATTTACGAGCTTTTTAAGAGCTCTGGCAAATTTACCGCCTGATTATGTTGCGCTTGGAGCAAAATGTTAGCACGGAGCACTAGATTATGGGGCAATCCACGTGTACTGAAGGCATAATTTTAAAAATCTTTGGAAACGTTTCGCTTCAGAAAAACTTTAATTTAACGTACCTTGAATAGGTAGAGGGTGATTTTAATGAAGATTACTTTTTAACTTACATATAAAACCAAATTTTTCCAACAAGTTTTACAGCAAACCAATATTTTTTTTTATTCTACGCATTACAAATTGCAAATATGATTCAAGCAATAATATATTGCATATTAATAAATGGTTACACTATTACAATGCTAGAACATATCAGTTACATTGTGAAGTTCCCCTAACATAAATATATTAAAAATCCTTATATTTTTATAGTAAGTATAGTATGTTCAATGGGTTGAAAATAAGCGGACGTAGCAACTCCGTGCCTACGGGGAGCGGAGCCTATCGCTGTATTTGCTGAACTGCCCTAAAAACGAAAGTCGATCATTTTGCGAATGACTATCGTCATCAGGTAGATCCCAGTCCTAGAACCCAGTTCACTAAAGGTTCTTCGGCTAGGAGATTCCGAATAGTTGGTTGAAATGTTAGCGTTTATTAGATCTTGTGTACACGAAATAAACTATTTGGGATAGGAAGATGTGTACATGTGTAGGAATACGTCTGAATACACTCATTAGATACGAACGAAGCGAGATACGTGAGCGACTTAGGTACATGATACGAGATCTAACTTATTGAGTTATGTCCTATGCTAAGATTGAAATTATTTTATTGTATAACTTTAAATAGTCTAACGTTGCAATATTCTCAGTTACAATTGCCGTCTATGCCTATTCGTTTCAGTTCAAAGGTGTAGAAAGATAGAAGGATATTATTTGTCTTGTTCTGAGTCGTATTTTGTCTGTGTTCACACTTATCATGTGCAATTCAAAGCATTTAAATATGTGCCGTTATAAATAATTCATTTAAATCACTTAAATATCTAGCTTCTATTTTCAATCTGGATTCGATTTACGAGTTACATGAGAATATTATTTTTAAATGAGTCACTAGTATTAAACGTACGACAACGTGAACATGAATGAATTTCCGCATCATATGATGCTTGGTTTATGTACAACTGGCATACCCATTTGGGCATCCTTTAATGTGGGTAGTGACACAATAGTTTTACGTAACGAACGACAGTGCCGCTTAGTTCATAATACTATCAGATAGATGGAAGCACTGTCGTCTTTCATAGCTGACGTCAGATACCTACAAAATTTAATAGGAGGGTAAAAATATATAATCTAGATTTCAGCTAATTTTGGAATAGGAATAAAATGCAACGCAGCGTGATCTGGAAACAAGCCACGTGCTGGTCGTAAACAAAACGGCCAGCAAATAATTTACTTTGCTCTTCCGCGAGAGCGTTACCACACGGGAACATACTACATCTCATATTAAATGATTTTCGCTGAACATTATTTTTTATAACGTGCATTCGGGTCCAAGAATTATGTATTTGCTTATATAACAGTGTGTTGTTAAGTCTTGTTATGCATAAGGTTTATAATAAAGTATAAATCAGTTAATAAGGAAAAAAAAATGATCAAAGAATATCGGTTAAAAAATTTCGTCAAGTTAAATTTACATTTCAGCGAACAACCAAACTGTACAACCTACCTACTTTGAATAACAAGACTTTACGTTTTACGAGCATACCGTTATCCAAACCTGTTCTCACAGGGCTACCCGAGAAATCTCCCTCTGAGTTTGGTTTAAGTGTTGAATTTTTTCTTTTGTATTAGTTTTAAAAACGGCAATTTTTTTGTAATATCCAATAAATCAACGAGCCCCTAAATTTTTCTACAATGGTATCCCAATAAAACTCAGGGTGATACGGAATTTGTAAAGAGTTATTAGTCGTTCGATGTTGATTTCTCTTAAAATTAAACGATTCGAAATTTTGAAACAAAGATGTTTATTCCCTTTTTCCGTTCGCTTTGTGCGCAGTATCATTAGGGCTACCCAATGTCATCTTTGTGTCGCGACCGCGCCGGATTATTTCGATTCTCTTTCCAAACTATAAATGAAAATAACACTACGGGAATAAATATTTCGCTTGTAAAAGAAAATTCTGCGCAACTCATATTTTAAAATATTTCTCTTCAAAAGTACCTTATGACACTTTAAAAGACATTGGATTAAATATTTCTTTTGATTGCAACAAATAGAGAATATTAGATAATATCATGGAGCATTTGAGGATGTATTGCTGATATTAATTAATAATAATAATAATTCAATTTAATATCAGATTTCATATTTCCCCGAAAATCTGCCAACCCTGCGAATTACGACAGGCGCGACGTTTCAACTTTTGAGTTAACGTAAAAAGCCTTTGTGTTATTCGAGAAACTTCCATCGAACTTTTGACGAGATAAATGATTTAATATTTATATCCATCTATGAAAGACAGCGTAATAACTGCTATTAGTAAGAGAATTTTCAGTAAACTAAATGAATTAAACAGATATTGGTTTATATTATCTTACGAACCACCAAAAACAAATAAAAATACTCTCGTAGGTTGGCATTATTTTATTACTAAATGGCGTCAAAGTTACCCTCATAACAATCTACTTGTACTAAGAAATAAACGATCTACATTCATATCTATAGAAAATAATATAAACTTTGCAATAATTAAAAACAGTTTATAAACTAGGGGTTCAATTGCTCAAAACACTCGCCTGACCCTTGATGAACCCTCTAAGCAAATAATACAGTTATATATTTTCTATTCAAAATCAAGTCAACCTTTTTGCTAATTTGAATTTCAAATCAGCTTCCGATTGCTCCTTAATACACAAACATATTTTTAAAAATAATATGCCAGTATAAATTCCATTAATCTCGGTAAGATAAACATAGACAAACGCCGTATAAATCTAGGGTTTTCTTTATATAAAAGTATGAAAATAACGTAGGTATTTGTGATTCATCCTACTGAATAAACAGTAAATATGACAGTGTAGCATGACAAACCCAGTGTAATACCTATGTTAGAGCTTTCCACTTTGTCGCATTCACAGTGGTGGATGGAGGTAAAAATCGGATACTTTTTAAAACTTTGGATTCGTCGTAAAGTATTAAGTATAATATGATTTACTTTGCTGTCTATCTACTTGTATTAAATGAAAAATAATAGAGAATAATGAAATAAATAATGAAAAATAATTGACTTTTTTCAAATTATTTGAAAAGAATCTGATTTATTTTTCGATTTATTACTATCTATTTAAAAGTATCTGATTTATACAATTTCGCTATGTCAATAGTTATTACCTATTCAAATAGACGGAGTACTTATATAGCAAAAAAAAAAAAAAAAAAAAATCTGAGTCTGGATTTGTGCTCGGTGTATGGCAAAAGACTCACCACCTATTCCATGGAACTTAAACGTAACCGATGAAAGATGGGAGTCCACTCCTCTGCCTACCCCTTCGGGGATTACAGGCGAGATGTTACTTTTTTTTAAAAATATAAGTCATGGCATGATAAACGTTGATATTGTATGCTAATAACGTGCCAAACGTCCCTAAATATCATTATGCGTAACGCTTACGTAAAATTTTAAAGATATCTAATCGTTCCCTTTTTGTTTTAATCTCAGATGAAACCAAATTTATATTATATATGTATCAAAATAGTTTTTAACAAAACAAAAAATATTCGATGTCTTTGTACTGAGAAATAAATGGTGGTTTAGCTCAGGTAACCATTAAACCCACTGCAGC
>DWMG01005174.1:0-10393 GCA_018244855.1 Elbella merops | reverse complement strand
TCCACCCGGGATCTTACAACGTACATGCGATCGTACTCTGTTGCGAAGTGCACTTGAACAGTGCAGGTGAGCGCCACGGCTCTTTTATGGTATCATTGAAAAAACAACACCTGGCCAGCCCCATATTAGTACAATCGTAGCGAAAGGTGTCGTAAGTCGCAACCTGCCTCGCTCGAGACGCATAACCCTAAGGCATCATTTGTAGAGACGCAGGAACTGACGCGGCATGCGATGCGGACTACTCCAACATCATTGCATTTTATACGGGCGTCCAGAGGGAGCTCTGTTCGTAGAAAATATTTTGTTGACACTTTTCCTAATAATAAGATAAACACAATGCGTGCGTATAAACGACACTTAAACCTAAAGAGTTATGTATATCCCGGAGAAGTCTGCTCAAATTAATTTTCTTTCAGTCTCACTTTAATCGATGTAATCTTACTCACTCTTGCTATATTTGAATTTGAGATGAATATCGCTCGCCTTAAACAGTCATTTGTTACTGTCAATCAATTAAATTCGCGTCGGTGTTTTTCCTAGAATCGCTTAGTAATGAGAAAATGGAGAAAACCTATTTTGTACGACCGGCTTATCTCCGACCAAGATCTCGTCGAGCGCATTCCCGTACCGATTGAGACGAACGTAAAAGTTGTTAATCGGTCCACTTGCAGATTTATGTGGATTTGTTAAACGGACTATCTTTCTGGTGGGATCGGCCCTTGTCGCTCTCTCGAACTTGTCATAGGAGATAGGGCAATACATCTCAATCGCAAATTCTCGCTTCCTGCGTCGCTAATCATTAATAGAGTGACAGGAACAGACGGAGAAACCAGTGAAATATTGCATTGCATCCATTATTCATTAATTAACCTACTATCGCTCGTGCCATAACGGGCCATCCTCGGTGGCCGAGCGTATCCATCAAGAGAATACATTCGAGTCGCTAAATGGGCTTAGAATATTTGAAAACGAGTTATGCAGCAGATGTTTCTACTACTGACTGCATGCGGTCATCGACTTATCTATCGGTTGTGCGGGCTCGCTCTGTGATCGGAGGCGAGAATCGCGCATCGAGCGAGCTGTCCTCGTCTGACTGCCGGTCTCAGGTGAGGCAAAATCTTACGAAATATGTGTGTCATTCGAAATATTTCAAATTCAATCATTTCCACTTTTGTAATCTAAAATCCACAGTTGGGGTTTTTCATTCATGTGCTCGGTTCCAAAATATTCAAAGTAATGTTTTAAATCGTATAAAATATGTTGAAACGCTCGTTACCCTGACGCTGTTCAGCATCTCTTGGATAAATGTCTGTCAATAGTTAAGTTTCCCAACGTTTCCGTGATTTGAAAATTTCAGTTCAATTGGGCCCGGGCCAATTATCGATAAGTAACCTAGTATTCGATATAACAGCAATCACGATGTGTTAATGCTAATATAGGTACCTACCCATACAAAAGTAAGGCATTGTATTTAAATGTAATGTTGTTTAATTAATCGTAATTGTTTTAACCGCCATACAATTATATAGTGTTCGACTTGTGAACGTCAAACCCAAGCGTTCCTTGTACCGTGGGAGCAAAAAAAAAATTTTAATTAGTTGTCGTAAGCCGGAAATACATTTTTTAATAAAACCTATTTGTTCCCTATACACGATATTCGAAGGTCAGTTAAATAATTATTAACCCGCCTCGTTATCGTGAATCCGATCGAGAACCTTCGATTAACTCATATTCAACCACATTGTTGCCGGCTTTGGCTATGAGAATTATGTAGCTCGTATTGTTGTAAAAGGAAAAAATCATGAGATAATACGAAGATAGTATTAACAGATAAGATAGTATTGTAACTGTAGACACATACACAATCAAAATAAGATCGTTAACGAAGGGCTGTGTATTTTTTCTTTTATACGGTTTTCAATACACAATCTTTGATATAAGACAATTGTACTTGTATCCAGTCCCAAATTGCCCTCTGTAGACCACTAATATCGTCTCGTCGCATCGTCCTGAATCCGCTTGCACTTATTCGTAGCAGTATAAGAATGTAGCGGAGACACAAAAATATCTCGGTCGAATATTTTTAAGGTGACAAAAGCAGTTTGATACACTTGCGAATTAGTATCGTTAGTTTTGCTTTAATAAATATTAAACATACAGAAGTGAGTATTCGTGTTTCAGTTCACTAGTATTTCTTTACATGGACTATTTTTAAATTATCGACACCGTTTGGTACTAGTACTATTGACGGCAGTTTGGCTGCATAATTATTAACAATAACAATGTGATGTAGTAAAATGAAATCTTATAGAGCGTGTGTTAGAAGGCTAAATTAGGTACAAATTTTAATGAGCTACTAACAAGCAGCAGCTAACATATAAGCACTTAGTTCTGTTGCGACTCGAACGACGAGATAATCGCATTTTAACACAACATCGCAGCCAACTTTCACGGTGTGTTTACAACGTAACAACCTCTTGTTACTGTGGTACAAGTTAAAACATTATCTCCGAGGAAAGTTTCTTAATTACCTCACTATCGCGATTAGATTATTGCCAATCGACTGTACCATTTACATTAGTATCGGGGAAACCGACAATGGAAAGCAAGATGAACATACAATGATTTATAGAAGTATTTCTTTTATGTCAAAGGAATGCATGAGCGTAGCAATCGAATATGATTCGGTGATTAAAAATCCTTACATGTGAAATGATTGTCACAATTAAATGAATATGAACTGTATAAGCAAGAATATAAGTTTGAAAATCGTCTGGAAGTAAAGACAAGTTGGACAAGGTACCCTGCACGGTACTAATCTACGCACCGCTCACTTGTTGCTCGGAAAAAAGGTGGCGCAGACTCGTTTCGTTCCAGGAAATCCGTATTTCCTTTTGGCTCATCGTGGGTTTACGCTTTCTTTGAATTCGCTGTCGGTTTTATTACGGTTTCCTAACTAAATTACGTACGTTCGCGTGTATGGGGTACGCGAATTGTGTGTACGTTATTGGAAACGACGCCTTGTAAGACTTCGTGACATACGGTGTGGTTATAACATTGCGAGTGTTTGGGGAGCGAATTACGTAGAATTGAAATGTCGTCTTTGTGTCGTTGCTGTTGACCTTCTCTGGTGTCTTTGGAAACTGGTGGCTCTGGATGGATTTATCTTGACTACGCTGTTATTGTGCGGGTTTGTAGACGTACTGACTGGTTAAAAAACAAACAAAACAGTCAATTTAACAAACTTAAAACCAAGACCTAACTTCGAGAAGTTTTACAGATAATTTGAATTCTGCTATCGGCCTAACGCTAGCGCTAGCTCTATTTCTGCTAATGCTTTCGAAATATTGAGATTGCGTCGATTCATATAGAATTCTAAATGATTCTACTAGTTGCTTATCATGATTTGTTTCAATGTTGCCGGCTCATGTTCTAATGGAGCACTATAACGTCACAAATATCTTACTTCCCACGATCGTCGAGTTGTTTAAGACGCGCGGCGAGCCCGTGACCGCGCTAACTGCGCGACTGTCACGGTCGTGTCGCGGTCGCGTCGCGTGACGTCGCGCGCCCGTGACGCCGTGAAGCCGAGCAGAGTGCCACGCTACGACGAAGTTGGTGAATTTTCGTATTAAGACAATTATACATATCGCTCATTTAGGTACTACTAGAGTGTAATATCTCAAATACACTCTTTCAGAAAACAGTTCAGAAAGTATGAAATCATAATTATTTTATATTATAATATTATATGACTTATAGATTATTTAATGATATACGAGTATAACTATTATAATGGTCATAGAAGAATTATGATTTCAAACTATCTGAACTGTTTTCTGAAAGATAGTGTTATTGATATATTTCACTCTGGTCGCAAATGAGCCATATGTTGCATTTAAATTCTTATTACAGTTCGTGTGGGGTTGGTTGTATGTGTATTTTGTGTACAAAATCTATTTTTATCTTTTTTTTACTTATCTCACGATGCGACTGATTAAAGTTGCGTTGATGTCGAAGTTGAACATTGAACTTGCGATGTTGATTGACTAGTGTAGATGCGCTGGAAAATCTTAAACTGCGTAAAAGTATAAAACTATTTCAAAATTAAAAAATAGAACGCGTAGTATAAACAATCAAGTCCAACCATCGTTTGGGAAGTCGATGTTACCAAAATATATAAAAAAAATTGACCCCTCTCTTGTACTCCTCAGTCAAAATTATCAAATTTAATGATTCTCACAAGACGGCCGCGTCGGTGATTGTCATTCACGGTCGGTGTCTATGCGATAGCCATCTCTCGATTCTTGACCCGACCACTGCCGGAAGGCTGTCTACATGGATCGAACGCATTATCTATCAATCAAACCCAACGTACAAGCGAATATAATTCGTAATTAATTTCACTAAGACATAGAATTGTGTGCACAGGGATGGAATAAATGCATGTTTGTTATTTTGTTCCTGTAACTCGTTTTATTAATATAATAGTACTATATACTAATTTGTCTTGAACTTGTCATAGATGATCTATTGCTTGAAGTTATTTCCTAGCTAACCTACCTAGATATTTATTAAAACCATCTCTTGAAAAAAAAATCTGTCAGATGCAAAGTCTGTCTTCTTAAACTACATTCTCACCGAACAACTTCGGAGAACTGTAAAAACCAGTGTATTTAATTCTGTAATTGTATTTTAAAAATACAATTACAGAATCTGTAAAAAGTTTCGTAATAATCTGTTATTTCGATTATAACATTCTCACATATGTGAACGTCAGTAACTACGCCAATTATGTACTCGAGCCTATTACTTACTGCCAACGCAGCGATTCGTAAGCCGCAGTCGTTCTAGCACCGGAAGCGGGCAATATGACAACGATTTACGCTTACAGTACTGTTCTATAACGAAGATTAGTCTTCATTCATTCATTCGTTCTTCTTAATACATTCTTCGCGTTTGCGCACGTTTCGTAGTCGCCAACGAAGTCTGTTAAGCATTTTTTTATATGCCTGGTAGCACTGCTTTTCCTTGCTCTGACGCACTTATATATTAATACAGTAGATTCTAAAACTTACCAGTATACGTAATAAATATATGAAAAGAATACATTATAAAGCTTTAAGAGGATCTCAACACGCTGGGCATGCGTGTCAGGATTAAAAAGTTACTTAGTTTAGGGAAATACAGAAAATGTACGTTAATGTTTTGAACATTTTTGATCACCCGTTTTCCTACTGTCTACCCGATACAAAATGTCTCAATATATCGTATAAATTATGACCGGTACGTAAAATTTGTAAAATATACACGCCCTGTCAAACACCCGTGGTCTATTGGGACTGTAATATTCGTGTGTGCCGTAGAGACGGTAATTTGCATCGATACGATATTGCTTCCGTTACGATAACGTAGGCGGCGGTGATGTATAAACACTCTCTCCCATATCTCCCTCCTTGACCGTGAGTGAATTTCCGTGGACAATAAACTCTCAGTTTAGTGTAGAGTCAACCGTACAATGTAGAGACTAACGACAGATATTATGCATACAAGCGTTATGTCTGCGGTCTCCACTTATCCAATTCGCGATAAATCAGTCACCGCTTGTTGACATGCGGGCTCGACCGAAGCCCGAGCTCGCATGATGATAGGGGCCACGGTCGAATCGCAGCCACTTCACCGTTCGTACCGTGATTGATATATTGTACTCGTTTGGAGCGTGCGTTATGTGTACCGCTCATTGTCCGTTGCTCCTTTCGCGCGCGTCCTTCGAGGTCGCTGTTGTTTCACGCGTGGCTTGCGTCTAGTAATCTAGTCTTAATAATCTTGCGACCAATTTACCGTTGTAACGGTAGTTTGATAGGAAATGAATATTGACTTTTGATGGTTGTGATCTGTTTTGACAAAAAAAGCTCAATAAGGATACACGCAGTATGGTTTTATATAAAATGTATTTGTTAAATCAGTTCTATAAATACAATATCTTGCCATTAAGTGCGTACTTGTATTTCAATCAAAAATATCTTAGTATTGCTAACGAATTATTTTATGGTTACAGTTTTTTTTGTTTCACTTTCTTATATAATATGGTATGAACGGAGAAAGAGGATTTATAAAACATACAGGTGTGTCAATTTTGATAATGGTGGTAATGAGATATCACCATCACTGATGACGTTTATTGTAGTAATAATAGAACCGTCTATCCGTCAGTTGTTTGCTGGAACGTCACTGTCACACCCAAGTTTGTCATAAGACAGTGCACTTTAATTATAGTTTTCCTGCTTAAAGAGCGTAGACAAACTCATGTCACGCTGTGAACTATTTCCCATAGAATTTAGCCTCATCTGCAGTACACTATAACAAGTCCTTTGCATGCCCGTTTCATTCTACGATATAGAGATAAAAACGTGTTGTTCACCGAACTAGAAACCGAATGGAATGTTATATAAACCTTTCTCCTGATGCTTCTATTTTGGTATGCACATAATCGTAGAAACGACATATTATCTCGATTTCGCCTTGAAAAATTTCGTTGGAATTTATTTTTTGCTATATTACTCAGACATGTTTTCACAATTATTACGTTTTTACTTGTTAGAGACGTTACTTGTTAGAGAGTGTACACGAAAGGCTACCAATGATTTATAGTACTGAAGGCAAAAAAAATCGCATGGCGCTGATTGTAATGATTTAGATACGTGGACCGCGCGCACGCGTCCATGTGGGACGGACAGCAGGTAAAACCCTGCCAAATTACTCTAGTAGAATAAAATGTAGTATATTTTCCATCTAATAGACATGTATATTGAGCGCTCGTAGCTCTGACGTCGGGGTTGGGCATTGCAAGCGATCTGTAATAAAAGTTAGCAACGTCTTGGCCCTAGAAATTTAGATTGGAACCGTTGGGAAAATCCCACAGGCTTCTCCATAATTCAGAGGGCACGTCAAGCGGTCGGTCCCGACTGTTATCATTAGGTAACAATTATTAAATGTCATAGAGACGTTGAAGGCAGCTTAAAAACAACGACAAACGGGTTGGCAATTAACCTGTACCATCGCCAATACGCACTGGAGCTTGCGGTGAAGTATAATATATTCTTGGCCTCTCGCAGTTGCGACTGGGACCCATGGCCAGCAGTGGGACATGAAAAGAGCTGTAATCATTAACGTTATGTATCGTTAAAAGAATATTCTATCGTAAATTTGTACAGGACACCTTCTCACTGTGCTATTTTTTATAACTTTTGTTACTATGTAGGTTTGCTAATGTCGTAAATTCTATAAACGAAACTGAATGTCCGATACAAAAACCTACCTAATCTCCGGATAACAATTTTTATCGTAGTTATCTATAAAACGCCGGGTCAAATCTCATTGACCGGTTTACTTTTCGGCATAAAGCGTCGTCTTAAGTGGAATAAATTTTGAATAAGACTCAATATCTTTGACCGAATTTATGAAGTAAAAAATATAATCGAGTCTATCAAATCGGACGTCTTTATCGTCTTTATGTGCTAGTCGTAGGCGTGGAATGTTACTTTACTTATATATATTACACGGAATTGAAATAACAAATATATGTGTTAAAATGAAGTGTGACAATTATTTTAATAAAAAATACTTTTGTCTCAAAATTATTATCTCTTTATCGATATTTATACACCTTTTTCTAGAAATATAGATGTTTCCGACATCGGGCGTTTGTTGTGGTGCTATGATTAGAAGGTAGTAATAATAATGATAATGTTTGGCTGCCACAAAACTACTCGTGTATACATCGTCGAATGAAATGTTGCTAAACTGGTGTGACGGCTTTGATCTGACGGAAAATATGCTTGTTGACGTTAGTTTTATATCCTGTAGCCACTGATACACAAATGTGTTCATTGATACGCGCGTGATAATATGAATAATGTACCTAATGTATGTCCACATACGTAAGAAGCTTCGAGCCGGTTGTTTCTTGTGAGACATACCAAATTTTGTTTTTGAGCGCCTGCGATCTTGATACACTGGCGTATAAATTTATATGCGCGTTGTCGAGATAGATTACTGTCGCCGGATTCAGTAGCGATTGACCAATTCGTAGGAAAATATCTCGAACAATTCTAAGGTTCAGAGTTCATGGTCAGCGATGAATGGGTTTTTATTTTACGGAATAATTTAATTGACTACTAATCTCAAATAAATCATGTTCGCTACTCTTTGACCATCTTTGAGTTGCGAGGGAGATCGGTCTAGTCTAGCATGAGTAGGTACCTAGAAGACGACCTCAAAGTACCCGTAAATAGTATCGCACTAATTAAGTAAATGTTAATTAAATTGCATATAAGACATTATTAGTACGAAATTACAAAATACTACATTTATATACAACAAATTCTTAATTAGGTTAAATTATTTTATTTGAATTAATTCAATAAATCGCACTTATAAGATATGTCTCTTTCTGCAGTAATTCTTAGCCAATGACTTAATTAATTTCACCAGCGAAAACAATTTCCATTACGCTGGCAGTGGGCGTACGGACAAGGTTCGTTAGACTTCCACTGCGCCGCGCCAAAATCGTTACGTTCATACTTTGCCAAATTGCGCTCGCTTTATCTCCGAGGAGAAGAAATACTGTTACGACTTGGCATGAACACGTACTTCAGTTATGCCTACCATAAAATTTTCCCGGACAAATGTACATTTTATTTTCATCTTATCTCCTTTGATACGTCTAAAATCTATTGGAGCGGAAAGATGAAATGCGTCTAACTTTTATTTTTATTTTGTTTCAGGTATGTGCGCTGTCAGCTGTCTTCTTTATACGATGTGTATGTATGTATAGGCAACATTGTATTGAACAATGTTTATGTATATTTCATTTTTTTTTTTATTTTCTTATCGCATAGCTTGTTTATTGAAATAGACTACTTAAAAATAGTAAGTTTTTTTCTTGACTTACATTTGTTTATTGATTTCCTCGTTCCATTAGTTTGCATATTGATTTTACGTTCGACATTCAGATATTAGTTGTCTTTCGATCAATCGGATTTATTATTTCCACCTTCTTCTTTGAACTATATCACTTAATTAATATTCATTATTAACATTTTAAATGAAGAGTGCTAATCTCATATTTTTTCAGCGATGTCACATTCAACAATAGAATTTATTCTGTTGTGTCCGTTACGCAATGCGATAATTGTTACGTAAAGTAGTATTGTAACATTGAATTTTCAATTGAAACAGTGATAACATCGCTACGAAGTATTAATCTTTCGCTTATCAGCCTTGGATTAAGGTTGATAAACTTAATAACTTCGTGAAAATATTATTGAAATGATTCGATATATATTATTTCGTTCCTAATTCTTTCTGTTACTCGATGTGAAAAATGTAAGTATTGTGATTGTTCAAAAAGAGTAATAATGAATGATTATAATTTTTCCTGACCGTTACTTGAAGAAGAATCTTTAGTGAGTAATATTATGTTTCAAATAGCGGTTGCCGTTAAAGTCGTCAGTAAATCAACCGTCAACTTAGAAATGTTTAAATTTCGAATGTCGACCGAAGATACAGTTAGGTCCGGCTATTACGACAGGATATAATGCGGTTCATGTTCGGTGGCTTGACCGCGCGTTTAATTTCCGTTGCAGTGCGGTATACGCCGAACATCGTGCATCAGACCCGCATATACATGTCACTTCCGCTCACAAACCAGCTAATCGTGTGCGATTATAGCATGCAAACGAACTTTATACGACTTATTTATTGATGACCAATTTGATCCTCATGGAGAAAGCAGTCAAGTAACAGAAAACAGTCAGTAAACTAAGAAGGCAAATGGAAAATATTAATTGTGCAAATAAAGCAGTGACTTTTGCTAACGCGTTGAATCACGTGATCGAACTCCATGGACAAGAGGGTAAACACATGCATGTATTGAAAATAGGTATACGAAATAATCGATGTATGAATGAATGAGTGTTCATAACTCCGTTTCAATTTACCCGTAACAATACAATCAAATACAAGGAAGCGTTTACATTACTAGTGTGTTCGATTTTGTAACGAAAAGTGTATGAGTATGCACATATATAATGATCGGTGACAGTTACAAAAGAGCACAGTTAACGCTAGTTTCTGATAGCAATCAATGCGCGCCGAGTGTGTGTTAATGTTGTGTAGGAGCGCAGGTGTCATTTCCGTTGGCCCGCGGTGTACCCCTGCAATTGTGAGTGTTTAGATGTTTTTTTTTATCTACCTGCCACCACGAACCTCAATATAAACTATTTAATTTCCAATAGGATACTCTTACTAGCTGGATTCCTTAAAGGCTGGCAACGCACTTGCTGACCCCTGGGTTGCAGGTGTCCATGGGCGACGGCAGTCACTTACCACC